>VXAV01004826.1:711-15381 GCA_013399715.1 Alectura lathami
TTTTGAAAACAAATAAAATAAATAAATAAACAGAAAGAAAAGAGAGAAATTAATATCAATAAAATTCTTTTTCTCTTGTGTCTATGCAGTCTGATTTATTGCAAAGTATTTGTGATTCCAAATCCTATTGTTTTTTCAGGTATTGAAATCTGCTGTGTCATTTTTCAAAGGTTTTAATATTACATTTTCAAATTAAAAGATAGAACCAGTAACAATGAATTGCAGCTGTACAACTGCCAACGAGAAACTGTATTTTCCAGGAAGTCAGGAATAATAGCACTCTTGGAACATATGATCATGTTTAATTTGGAAGGCTGTCTGAAATTAAAATGCATTAAAGACAGAATTCTGACCTAGATTTATCATGCTGAAGTGATTCAACATTCACTGTTGTCCTTCATAATATCACCTTTTCTGGATATTTCCCACTATGAAAACAATTTCTAAGAAAAATATCAAGTTTAAGCAATGATTAAGGAGCCTGACAGGTATAATTACTTTTCATAAAATTATATTTTGTTTGCTCTTGGTCTAATCCTGTCCAATGTTTGGTAATAATGAATGCCCAGCACTTCTCAAAAAACATATATGTTGTTTCCAGAGAATAAAAATTTATGTCCAACTGTCAGTACCATTGCTCTGAGCAATTAATTCTTGATGGTGTGGTGTACAAAACCTTGTTCAAAGTTTTACTTTCAACCTTTACTTCGGAAATTATTTAGGTCTTATAGCAATGCTTCTTATCAAGCCCTTGTTTTTACTTTAGTATTTCAAGGGAGGTGTTGTAATTACTGTTTTTTTTTGTGTGCTGAATTCCTTTGCATCCGCACTGTGCCTTAAAGAACCGGTATATGACACCTCAGTTCTGTTATATATATACTTAAAGTGTCCACATCATCAGATGTAGAACCACCAAGTTTACAGAACAGAGTGTACAACTTGAACTCCAAGCCATGTGAGCATGTAACATGCATTTTGAAGTCTAGTATAATTACAGTTGTAGAAAATATGATAACATGCAACATGTGTTCAACAAAGATCAGGTGACCTGTCGGGCTACCCTGACTTCTCTAGGTCAACTAGATAAACTAGATGCATTAGATTTCTTCTGTTTGGAGTTCAGTAAAATACAATGTCATATGAAGAAGCATTAACAATGGTAAGGAAGTTGGGAACTCTAAGCTGAATGAAGAACTGGCTAGCAGAGGAGCATTGAAAATGAAAAATCGAGTCTGATGGGAGGTAACAAATGGTTGGCCTTGGATCAGTCTTGTTAAATTTCTGTATAGATAACCTTGGCTTAAAAAAAAAATAAAAAATAAAAAATAAGATGAAAAGCTAAAAGATATTGTCAATACAGAAGAAGTATTTCGCAAAAAGAACTACATGGCCCTGAGGATGGGAGTAAGCATTATTAAATTGAATTTATTATAAAAAGAGGAATGTCATTGGAAAATATAAAAAAGAATTTCTGCTATTGACTAGGAACTCATCAGTAAGAAGTGACTGGGAAGAGGGACACAGGTGTATAAGCTGATCACAAGATGGCTATAAGCTAGCAAGGGATGGCAAGTGTGGAAAAACACAGATGCCATCCTGCAGTACATCAGTCAAGTTGTTTCCAGCTGAGAAAGAAAAGCATTAATTCCACTATACTAAGATCTGATGAGACTTAATTTGTAATGATGTGTACAGTTCTGGTCATTTATATTTAAGAAATATATGAAATTGGAACAGACATGGAGCAGGATCACTAGGATAATGAAGGGAATGGAGAGCTTATCAGACAAGAGAAGGGCTCACCTTGTAAACCAAACAGATGTGACTGGTGCCTATACACGAAACAGGTTACAGACATAAGAGAAAAGAGTTATTTAAACTCAAGGACAGTGTTTCCACAGTAATAAGCAGTCATAAACTCTCTGTTAGTACAGTAACTCTAGACACAAAAAAGGAAGATTTTGAAACTGTAATGTACCATGGACAAAAATACCTAACTACTATTAATATACTGGTTGAAATATTTATGAAATAAATACGACACAGTACCTATAATATCAGAGGACTGGATTTGAAGACCAAGAAACCATTTCCAATTCTGTCTCCAGGATTCCAAGCTTTAGCCATTTCCAAGGTTTCCCATAGTCCACTTGAAGGCATGAGAATTTTAAGAATAAGATACTGAATATGATTTGGTATGCTTACAAATGCAGGGAAAAAAAGAGAGAGTGTGAGAGAGAGAGAGAACTGGTATGAAAAATGCAGGTCACCTTCTAAACAATGATGAGGATGTCTGAGTTGTTTACATTGTCTACAATGGACTATCATTACAGATAACAGGCTCTCAGGATCTATGGAAGTTCTCAAGAGGTACACCATCTCACAATACTATGGCAATTAAAGTTCTCCAGACCTTACAGAAGTCTCCAGATCTACAGAAGTGTTTCTTATTTCAGAATACGTAAAATCGGGCTGCACATGTATCTATCCATGGCAGGGGTTTAGGAACTAGATGATCTTTAAGGTCCCTTCCAACTCAAACCATTCTATGATTCTATGATTCTATGATATGTTTATTTAAAATAGAGAAAATTATTTCAGTCAAAGTTTGTTCATGAAAGGGAAAAAGAGATCACAACTTTTTGCACTGCCTTAATTATATTTTGACTCAAGCAAATTAAAGCCGAGTATTTCAGTATGTCATTCATGGGGAAAATCTTATTCACCAGGTTGTTCTATTCATGATGGATTCTTGCACATATTCAAATTCATAATTTTCTTAGTCCGAGGTTCTCATTTTTATGGAATACATTCATAATTAACATTTCAGCAGAGGGGCACCACTTGGCACACTACAATACAACATACAATACAATAGTATTACAACTAAGCAGGATTTAAGAATAAATGAAGATATTTTGAGCAGAAGTAGCTCTTTATTCCCTTCAAAATAATAGTTATTTTATCATAAAGTTACACTGCATGGATATACTTAAGCTCTGATCACACACACACACACACACACACACAAAAAGAAAAAAAAAGTCTTTTCAGTGTTAGAAGCACTTGTGAAGTAGTAAATGAACAAATAGGTACAAAAAATGTTTGACAAGTATAAGTAGTGGGTAGTTATACTGTATTTGGAACCAGACTGCTAGAATTCTACCCTGGAGCAGGCAAACAAGGTTAACCAGCCTTATCCACAACCACATTCCAGGTTGGAATTTGGAAGAAAAATGGACTGTTAACAACACCACGCACATTTTGTGGTTGCTCTCTTTTCTACCATCAACTACTAGGTTTAAAACAAAAAGAAAATGAAACAAAACAAAAATAAAACAAAAAGCCACTTAAGGTGATAGGAGATAATCCTGGCTTTTGTAATAAACTATAGTTGATGAGGCTGACAAATTGTTTGAAGAAGTACAGCTGTCCACTAGTAAACACTGTGTAACTTTCCTACTTATCTGGCAACCAGCACAACATTCATTCGACCATGCACTTATGAAACTTTAGTTAATGAATGACATGGGTGGACAGGGGTGTTGTGGAATCTCCATTCTTTGAGATATTGAAAATTTAACGGGGTAAGGCCCTGAGCTACCTGATGTAGCATTGATGTTCAGCCTGCCTTGAGCAGGAAGGTGGACTGAATGAGCTCCAGCGGTGTCAATTATTCTGTTACTCTAGCACAGCCAACAGAAAAGAACCTTTTAGTTCTGAAGGTAAATAATTAAGACATATTCATCCCAGCTGAGCACTTTTTAGACCAGACATATTTGAGTTTGTGGCCTAGCAAAATTTTAGCCACAGATCATGAATATTACAGGAGAAAACACAGCCTGGATACTAGCTTATCACTGTTGGAAGCTGAAAGATTATAATAATCCTCTCCCAGACCATTGCCAGGAAGGTCAAGTAGCTAAACATTTATCTCACCTCATCTTTAGAAAAGGTTTGACCAAAACAAATATTATAACTGTTAAAGGGAGTTTTCTAACAGCCTTTAAAGTGAAGCTATGTCATAACCCTACGATGAAGACATTACCATTAAAACAGTAGTGTCTTCCACAGCAGTCTCCTCTCAGTTCTCATATCCTAAAATCAATCACTGATTCTTTGAAAGTGGTTTTACCTTAGATGTAGACAGAGAGAAAAAAATCAAAATCAAACCAAATGAAATCAATAAAAAAAATAAAATAAAATAGCTGATTAGAAAAGGGAAGGGAAAGGAAATTTCAAAAAAAAAAAAAAATTGTTTCTGAAATAAGACACTTTGCTTAAGTGTGTGAGGTGCCAGTAAAATGAATTCAGGCCCTAATCAGAACTAAAACACTGCTCTCTCATATTATCCAGGTCTATTTAAGTAGAGACCCATCTATAATAAAACAGTATATTGGTATGCTTCTAAATGTTGAATTTAAGGATTTTGTGAAATTAAGAAGCCAGAAGATATAAAACAAGCCTTAGGACTGCCAGATTTATGACATTGTTATTACTGTTGGCAGATCACTTTTCTTTTTAAACTGCAGCTTGTACCAAGCGGAACTGAAGCATCGCTACAGTAGTTTCTGCCTGGGAGTTGCACAGATATTAGCAAATGATTATAATTTATCAGGAAACATCCTGGGTCTCTGCTGAATCAAGCCTCTGCCTTACTGTAGGACCTTCACATCCCTGTTGCTCACCTGGTGAATTCTAAGGTCTAAATCCTAGTCATCTGGAGCCTGCAAAGAAGTCACTGACATTCTTGTGTCTATCTTTGGGATCCAGGTCAAACTGAAACTGTGATAATTGTACTCTGAAATATACCTTTTTGTTGGCTATTTCTAAATTTTTCTGTTTGTTAACAGTCAGCCATTTTGTATTCAGTTCAGCATTTGCATCAAGGCCTTTTCACTTCATCAAAAATAGGGCTTATCCTAACAAAAATTATTAATTTATTCCCTGGATAAGAAAGGATATAAATGCATCTATTTATATGTGTATTTTAGCTGGATTTATCATAAGTGCTTGCATTATTCACTATCATATTACTGCAGCCTCTTACAATACTCAGGCTCTTGCAGCTATTTTTGTAACTATAGAATTTTATTCTCTTAACTCTGCATTAACCCGACCAGCAAATACTAGAAAGAACAGATAAAACGACACAAGAGTTGCAGACTCTACAGCTTAACTCTCAATTCTCTTCTGCTCGAAGTGTAATATCCTCCGTAAAAAGCACATCGATGTATGGTGAGATGCACCTTGCACATGCGTGAGCCTATTTACATAAACAGAGTGATGAAGGGCTTCTGGTAACAGGGTTTTGCAAGCCAAGTGTGTACCCTAACGTTGACTTTTGTCTCTGTCTGAAACGCAGATTCAGGAGAGCCTTTGAATAGATGCCCTCCCTGCATCACCTTTTGGTGAAACACTTTTGGACCCATTGCATGGCAGCTTTCAGGCGCCCAGTTTGGATGTTAATTTGGACAATCAGTGCGCATTTGTCTTTCAGTTCGGAGTCAGACAGCGAATCTCTCTGTCTCCATAACAGCTGTGCCCTTTTTCTTCTTTCTTTATGCCTGAAAGGCACTGACATAATTTACTGTTGAGGTTCGTGTACATATCCAGTTGGACAAGTAAGCAATATCAGACTTCACGATTCGTCACTTAACAACAAATATAATTAGTATATCTGCTGGTGCATAGAAGCAGGAGTATCTTGAAACTCTTTTGAGGCACACGTATTTTAAAAGAAACAGAAAATAACTTATCAGGGGCTCTTTCTTTCTAGAGCAGTCCTCAGGAAGATTCAAAAATTGAATAAATGAGATCTTGCTCACCAGGTGGGTTTTTGCAGGCTGTGATGTTGGTTCTTATAGTTCTAAAAAGGAAGTGATAAGACTCCTCTTTGAATGTGAGCGCTCTACAGACAGGAGGATAGAGGACTGAAGAGAGAAATCCCCACAGTGAGGGATTTGTGAGATTTGGCAGAAAATCTGCATCACAATACCGTGCCATTTCCCACAGGGAAGGAGCCCAGAGAGTTTCTCAGGAGAAAGGAACTATTCCACCATTTATCCTTTACAAGTGACAGACAGGAGACAAATCAGGTAGCAGCACAGGCAGGTGTCTTCTTTACAGTGTTCCTCAACACAGGAAAATTTAAAAGGTCTAAGACACCTGCTTCTGCCCCACTGCACTTTATATGTAGAATAAAACTGCAAGTTGGAGGGATCTTGGATAAATCCACAAGGTGAACGGAGCTCACTTATTTTCAGAGCTTTCTAGCAGTTTGCCAGACTTGCAGGCTTAGCACAAGTCAGCAAAAGTGAAAAATAAAGCCATCACAAAAGGCTATATTTTGGCACTTACAAATGGAAGCAGAGATATTTTAACTATTCAATTAACCATAGCTATAGGATTCGCCCTGTGAGCATTTTATTTCTTAATCTACACTGCCCTCCTCTCACCTCTGAATAACTTTTTACTCTCTTCTTTTTTATCTGTCACTGACTTTAGAAAGGAGCATAAGATTGTGAGCTGCAGGACCACCTCTGCTGCCAGTGAAAGCCATGATGTGTGGTGAGAGCATTAGAGATTCAGAAGTAAATTGCAAAGTTGGTTTGGAGCACAGTGAAGCATTTAGTTGCAACTCAGTTGGGTGGAAAAAAGAAGTCACACTCCAAAAGAGACAGAGAGCTTTCTCTGCTTGAAATTATTGAATAATTTATTTGAAACACAAATTGGTCTATTAGAATGAAGGTGATGGTCTTCAGACAGAGGTCATGCAGAAAAATATAGAGCCAATAACTGTCTTTTTCCTCTTTCATTGGCTATCAAAATATTTGATTCTCTTGAAATAGAAGCCAGTCACAATCAATCATTTTTACCTCACCTTCATTGTAGATTATTCCTACTTTGTGTAACGGGGTTTGAACGGTACTGTCAAATAGAAGAGACAAGTCATGCAAAATCTCTCTTAAATAATGAAGCCAAAATGAGAATGTATCACAGAAGTTCAATGAAGATCCCATTTCTTTCAAATATTTTGCGAAAAGTAAGTAAAGCAACACATTTTGCTTTACTACATACACAGCAGCCTGACAGAGCTCAGACCAATGCAGCCCACGTGCAGCAGGTAACGTGCAGGGATAAAGTCAATGATTATTATTCACATACTCAGTGCAGATCATTTTCAAAGGTAGTTTGTGTAGGGAGCCATTAACCCCGAAAGTAAGATCTAAACACCTGGTGCAGGCAAGCACTTGTGAAGGGAAATAGCTCTTCCCAGTCTCTCTTCTACTCATCCTCTCATGCTCTTTATTTCTTTTAACTACTGGATTTCCTCTCCGTCCTGAGGAAACCCATCTACGGTGAGCAAATCCCACTTGCTCACAATGCAGGAGAAAATACTAAAATATATTTCCGTTGTGTGTGCTTTTTTCATCGCTATTTTTGATAGATACCCAAACAGCTACAGATTGCAGAATTACCACACCAGATTCCTTGGCACTAGCTGACAGAAGCTTAAAAAGCTTAATCCGCTGCTTGTCTGTGGTAAGCTTTTGTTATTAGCCTTGGGAAGATCCTTATCAGTCAGCAATCTGATTTAGCTCTCTTCCCAACATGTTTGGGATTTTCACCTTGTGGGAAACAATTGGTTTAAGTTGTTAAGCTTCTTTTATGCAGGGCTAATAGGGGTTTGGATGTCTATTTCCCATTTTTTTGAAAATCTGCCGTGGATCAACATGATCCCGTTAATTTGTGAAGTGCCAAGGCCTCTCTGTCCCAGCAGGAATTATACTTCTTACACCACGTTTTTCATGGAGTAAAGATAAAATGGGTTAAAGATAAAATACTACATTTTTGTTTGTTTGTTTTGTTTTTGTTTGGCACATAACATGTTTTTCTCAACAGTTTCCAAAAAACGTGGTCCAAATATTGTGAAAAACAAATATAAGAGAAGTATTCTGAGGTATACACACAAAAATAAATTCTCTCTTTAGTCTGGCATTTCAGATTAACTCTTTGCAGCAGCACAAGCCAGACTTTCACATACTCAGGAATTTTCAAAGCATTATAAAGGATTATTTTATGCAAATTTCTGATAAGGATATGGTAATAATTCTGTGAAAATAACATATTACCTTAGTAAAACAAATAGTTAAGGCATCCTTGTAACCAGTCTCAAACACAGTAAACTATATCTGTATGTTAAACACAACCTATCATACAGTAAATGTTATCCATGACAGACTTCCACATCTTACTGGTATTATGTATATTCAAATATAAGCTTTCCAAACCACATCTAGTATACTTTAGCAGAAATATACGCACATTCCCTTCTGATCCACTTTCAAGGATAACCATAAACGGAGTATGTGTTCCTTGTCCCTTCCAAAGTTTGAAGAGAATTGTAACATTTCAGGTCTTTCTTAACCTAACTGCAAATGAACAATACAGCACAGCTCTGCAGTTAACAAGGGATCAATCCTCAACTTTCAGCAAAACACCTCCAAGCACTGTGCCTCTGAGCTGACATATCTCAGCCAGGTTCAGAAAGCTGCTTGGGTCCCACAGTTGTCTCTCATTTCTACTTATGCAAGGTTGCACCTTGACTGACAGCTGATAGACGATGACTTGATTTGAACTGCCAAGAAGATGTCTCCCAAGAAAACCTTATCAAGTAAAAGCTACTGAGCATTGTGAGAGTCCAATTAATGTAAGAGTCTAACTTGAACCCTCTGCTCGGTTACCTTGAACATGGCAGTAGACACAAACGAGGTCAGACGTCGTAAACGCACCCATTCAATGTTAATGTAAAGGAGGGCTGGCGATAGGAAAGATAGGAAAAAGAGTAAGGTAGAAGAATAAGCAAGAATCTGGGACAGGGAAGCTCAAAAAAGTCACCACCATGGGTCCTTCGATCTTCAGTCTTCGGCGCTGGTCACACCACCGACCAACCGCTTCCCTTGGTTCGTGTTCTGGTCCCTCTTCGGTTCGTCTGCAGCTGGTCTGCCACAGTTTAACCCTTTATATGCAACTCGCCACCCGAATCTCCTCTGGCATGCCAGACCGTGGTAGGCTCGGCCTCAGGAGAAGCCTGCTGTCAGATTCCTGCTGGCTAACTGCTTCAGCCCAGCCGTGTTGGACCACCATTGGCTGCTTGCCAAGGATACCACCCAGCGGCCGTTCTGTTTGCTGTCTCTGCCGCAGGCAGAGGCTTGCTGTCAGGGCTAACTGCCTGAGGTATTGCAGTTCTCAGCAGCTGTTCGGTTTCACAGTTCCATGCAGGCAAACCGAGACAAGTGTCCCATAGATCTCACAAGCATGTATAGGAACTGTGACTTTTTTTTCCTTTTTTTTTTTTTTTTTTTTTGACTAGAGTTTCAGGATGTTCCTAGTTCAGTTGCAATGTCCTGCTTTTTGCACAGGTGGCAATAGCTACATTATTCCTAATACTATCTTTCTTCCTTGCATCTGCCTCTGTTCTGCATTATCCTCTACCTAGCCAGACCTCAGTACTTCAAGAAACCCAAAGACACCTGCTGAGAATATCCTCTTTTAAAGATCCCCAGTGTGGTCATCTACAGAAAATACATTCACAAAGTTTTACAGCTGAAAGTGATGTAACACTCTTTGAAGAGGTCTGCATTTTGTTTCATGTTGTTAGTTCTCAGCAAGTAATTTGATTTCCTTGCAGAAATAGCCATTTTAAAGATTTCTTGCTCTTTGATACTATTATGAACTTATTCATTAGTCTACTCTTGAGTCAATTTTCAGCATCTGTAAACTGGATCAAGACCAGTGGGATTAAGCAACTAGATAAATATTGAGTGTACGAGGCCAGATTTTAATGTGTATACTTGTTCTGTTATTCCAAAGGAAACCTTCTTAGAATTCAGTAATCTCTTTGTGGGTTAAGGTGCTACTCAATGAAAGTAGGATGATCAATACTGGATCAGTTACCATCAGCTAATACTTTATGGGACTGGAATTATTTATGTGTATTTCTAAATAGGGTTTGTACACAGACAGTTGTTGCTGACACAGTTAGGAATTTCCACAGTGGGCAGAACCCAAAGACATTTTAGCTCAGTATTTCTCTTTCACTGATGAATAGAACTAGCAGTTTCAGAAATCCACAAAAGCACAGATAGGCAGGACCATAAGAAATCTCTGGAGATCATTTCATTCACAATTTTTTGCTCAGAGAATACAGATGGGAAATTGTTTCCAAGTTAATTTTATTCTCATCACTGACAGAGAGAAGTTTAAAACTCCAAATGTGAGAAAATATCCTGTACAGATACTTGGACACTTTTGTTATACCAGCATGCTCTGGACTCCTTGGTTCTCTAACTTTGGATAGACTTCCTTTGAAGACCTCTGCTTTATACTGCCTTCTTAAAATATCCATTAAATGCTTCAGCTGGTCTTTGATATAATAGAGATATCTGTGATAGCTTTGTTCTTTACCTGTTAAGCATGTTCATTAATCAAAATTAAAAACACAACAATAAAAACACGTTATCTTGAAACTTTATGGTTACAGTTTCCTAGCAACAGAATTTCTTCTTAAGAAAGCACTTGTCTTTCAAAAGGTCCATGCTTGAAATATATTTGACAGAAATTATCCAGAAAAATTAATCAACTGATTTCTTAATATGATTTAATTTTTTTTTTTTATCAGAGTTGGTGACAGTATCAAGTGTTACAACTTTAAATCATCTTTAAAACCAGATCACAAGAAGTAAACTCATCATTCACAAAAATAGCATCTAATTATTATTAATGCTTATTTTGTGTTGCTATCACACTCCAGGACATCGCTGGGAGAAGTGCTGTAAAACCAGAAAAAGAAGGTACTTCTCCCATGCAGTTTAAGTTTTCTTTCAATGTTTCCAAAGTGTAAGGAAGCACAAAGAACAGATTCTGGTTCCAGCGAAGAAAATGTACTTGTTTACCAGGTCTCTGATCCTTATGAATATTTCTAATGCATTTATTATGAATGAAATCTAGTTTATTGAACAGATACTAAACATCATTCCAAAGAGTGCTAAATTCCAAAAACTGCTAAATGCAGTTGTCAGACCCAGAAAATGTGAGTCTATACAGTTCTGCACTCAGAACCTTACTATGCTCCCCTCAAACATATTTCTGTTAATATTTTCTGATAATTGAATGACTTAGGGCTGATAATAATTGATAATTGAATGACTGAGGGGTCAGTCTCTGGGCAAGTTTTGTTTAATATTTTTATCAATGATCTGGATGGGGGGATCAAGTGCGGTCTCAGGCACATTCATGGATGACATGAAGTTAGGCACGACTGTTGATGTGTTTGAGGTTTGGAAGGCTTTACGGATCTGGGTAGGCTAGATCAGTTTACCAAGGCCAATCACCCAACATTCAACAAGGGTAAGTGATGGGTCTATCATCTGAGTCACAACAACCCCACGCAGCAATATAGGCTTGGGGAAGAGTGTCTGAAAATCACAGAATCACAGAGTTCCATACTGGTCCCTTCCTTCCATGCTGGTCCTTTCCAATCTGTTAGAAAGACTGTTGCAAAACAGCCAATATCAATGATCCCCCGAGGAAAACATTTCTGAAATCTAAAAAATACATTCCCAGTGCTTCCCAAGAACTGAGAAAATTCAAGAGATCCTCCAAAAATTTCACAGTATTATGCTGCAATAGCAAAGTGTCAGCAAATACTAAGGAAATCACAAAGAGTGATTTCTGCTTCTCACAGTAGTGCATTGTGTATTGAACTCACAGAATAGAAAATGTAATCAATACAGACACTGAGACAAATAAGGGAGAACATATGCATCTACCATCTGCAACTAAAAGAATTGATCTTTTTGTTCAACGTAGAATAAGAAAGTTCCTGTTCCACGGTGAATCTCTTCATAAATTAAGAATTTAAGCAGCTAATATTTGTGTCCCTGTAACATAATAAAGACCTTTCAGGCTGAAAGTATTCCTTGGCAACTGGATGTGTTTTGTAAGTCTTTGTTATATTCTCAGTAGGATTTCCATTCAGAATTTCAAAATACCGCGATATTTCTGTTCCGTGTTCCTTTATACCGTTTCCACCTGACACACAATCAGCTTAGATTTTTCCATTGAGTTGAGTGGCTGCTAAATGCTTGACAGATGAATGATCTTTGCTCAGGTGATTTTCTACCAGACTCCTAAGAAGCAATTTTGACCTCCTGTTCTTCATACTTCCATGTTTCATGTAAATCTTTGTCTTGTTGACCCATTTGATCCATTATCACATCACCACCTGTTCAATCAGCAGCCTGGCTTGCACAGATGGACCTTTGATAGAAGGCGGGGTGATGTGCTTTATTCAGTGTTACAGGGTATTTACCACTCTCCAATAGAATTATTCTATGAACTTCAAAGAAGCAAATACTGCTTTATTGACACATGTCATATTTTTAACATATATAACCAAAAATATTTTTTTCCTCTTGCAATGAGGCAAAGGATCTGAAAAGACAAGAGTCTATTCTGATATCCAAGGAAGAACTTCAGTTTGAATAAGTACAATCTGCCTCTTAAACACCATTTTTTATTCAATTATACTAAATTCTTACTTTAATATGTATCAATACTTCTTTCATGAATTGTAATAAGAAAAATCCATTATAACACTAGACTATAGAACCGAATCTTGTAAAGCGACGCTGGATAAGCTCACTGATCATAGTTAAGATTTCTACAAAAAAAAAAAAAAAAAAAAAAAAAAAAAAAGCAGATTTATCCAAGCAAATAGTAATCACATTTAGGACATGATTACTCTTTTCATGAAATGAATGCCTAAAATTGGCTAGATAAATGAGAATCTGAAATTGTCTCTTTCTCACCAGTGATTGTTAAGGGATCACAGGGAGACTAGCTAAATATGGATATCTGGACACAAGACATCTAATATTTGGAAGTTCAGTCCTCTCTTATGTTCTTTATTGTGGTAAATGAGTTCAAAATTGAATCATTGTAGATCTCATTCTATCCTTTAATTTTTTTTTTTTAATAATGTTATATGTGGTTTGCGGAAAACCACGTGTAAGTACCACAGGAGCAAATCTTCCAAACACAACATGGAAATGAAAGGTCTACCAGGGTCACCAGGTCCAGCCTCTTGACAATTGAGGCAACAAACTGAGCAAGATCTGTGTTGAAACACACTTCATCCACACTTCAGATGAAAGCATTCTCTAATTTCCAACCAAATGTTAAATAGTTAAAAATGGGCAATGAATACTACTTGCCAACAGTTCTCTTTACCTGCTAAAACCTTTTTCATTCTCATATACAGAAAGAACCAGCTGACTGCACTATGAAGTCCTCTTGGAACAGCTCGGATGTCATCACTGTCACCACATAACTCCTTTCTCTTCTTCCACGCTGTTTGGTGCTGATGAACTTCCCCTTCTCTCTGTTCTCTTCCTCTGTGTTCATTTCTTCTAAAATGTCTACCAGAAATCCACTTACAGTGTTGCCAAGGTTGAGTAGCAACCAGACAGTCATTTATTTTTGTTATATTTACAAAACAAAACTGCCTCTATAAAAGTCTTGAGTAGTCTTAACAATTTATTAAGCTTAAAAAAACAATGATAACTACCCACAACCATTAAATATTCATATTCAGGAAACACATTAACTGAGACAGGCAGCAACATTAAATAACTATGTACAAGTGACAAATTAACTCTACCAGTCAATATATCAAAGTATTTTAAAAGCACTTTTACCATCTTCAGAAACATACTCTTATTCTTATTCAAAATACTTTCAATAAATTAAATACACTAGTAATTAATTTTCTTTTATTAGACTTTCAAGAGTTTCTAAGCTATCAGGGGATGAACTAATTTATCTATATGACCTTACTGCAGTTAGTTTTGTTTAGCCTGATGCTTACAATATTGCTACATGTTGTGCAGTTTCAATTTAGTGGGAAACATTTCCATGGCAGGATTTTATCTTCCTGTTGGACTGCTCACTAGCAGAATTTTCGCAAGGGCCTTCAAACCAATACATTGCTATCTTCTACAAAAATTAGGAATGGTCTGTGGAAAACTCAAGGAAAGGTGTACCTAGTTGCACTGTTTCCTCATGTGAATATACATGGGCTTAGAGATTTGAGAGGGTAGAGAGGAGGAAGTTGAGACGTATCTTTTCCTGAGGCATGTTTAAGAGGCAAGATTTTTAATACCAGGGAATGGGTTTCTAACTGGTTCCTTGTCCTCCATCCTAAGATAGAGTGCCTGGTGCAGGTGATCATCTTCAGCATGATGTGCTAGCTAACTTAAACTGAGTATCAATGTCCAAAGCACTCTCATATAGAACTGGATTAGCAGTATTGGCACAAAACAAAATGTCCCCCATTTCTGCTTCCAGATTGGGCTGTATTGTTATTGCCCTGGGAAAGGTCAAGATAGTAAACACAGTGCTGCTTTATATTATGATAGTATGAAATATTTTGGGGAAAGGCTGATAAGAAAATAAAGACATAAGATAGCTTTGTTTTTCCTGTAAAATTTTCTTGGAGGAGAAAGAAGTGAATTCATTATTCATATAAAGATTATACATATAAAGATTAAAAGTCACAGAAACTGGACTTTCCGCCTTCTTTCTAGAATGAGGAGGCAGCGTTTG
>VXAV01004828.1:0-47013 GCA_013399715.1 Alectura lathami
GATGCAGCACTGCAGGTGGGGCCTCAGAGGGCAGAGCAGAGAGAGAGCTGATTTCATTTAAGCTGGCAGCGTGTGTGGGTAGCAGCAAACAGGTTGTGCCGTGGGCCCAAATCTCCTGTCCTGCCCCCAGTTCACACTGCTGGGTCTGGAGACACGAGGCACCCTGCCCATCCCTGGTGGCGTGGCACAGAGAGCAGCAGACTGCAGCCCCTACCCCTGGCTGAAGGCCACTGTCTCAGGAGAAGCAGGGCCTGGCTCAGTGGACTAGTTCACTACAGCTAGGCTAGAAGTTACAAGAAAACTCCCACCATTTCTGCTGATTTTGACTTCAGTTCCAAGTCAAATGCAGTTCTTGTGTTTGTGTGTGTGTGTGTTTTAAACAAACAAAAAACCTACACAAAAAAAAAAAAAACACATACTTGCTGCATATGCTGCCACTACACTGCAGCTTTAACTGCTCAGAGAAGGCTAGGTTTAGTTATGGACATGCTCTGCTGGAGGCTCCTAAACTGCCTAAAGCCTTGACTAGAGGGATTTAAAACAAGAGAAACAAAAAAAGTGAATTAGGATTTATAAAAGACACAGGGCACCAAAATTTTCCAGAATCAGTCAGTAGCTTGAGATTTTGTGTTACTTGATTCTCACCAACAGCATTCCCTCTTTGGCACAGGCTGTATGGCTGAGGAAGCCTGCTGCGCAGCACTCTCAGCATTCTCCTGCCAGCAGCTCCAGAGAGGCACTGCCTGCACATGGTCGGGCCTTGCAACATCCCTATGCAGCCATGGAAAAGGACACAAAAGCAGGAGCAAGGGCTGTTTGGCCACCAGCTTCCTTGTAGGTAAAGGCTGGGGGTGCCTTCACTTTCCTGCTCCCTGGACAGCACTGCTGGTTAGCTTAACTAGGATTGCTTTGGGGGAAGAAAAAAAAAAAAAAAAAAAAAAGGAGTAAAGTCTTCACCATCCCATGCATCTCTAAGCTGCACAAGAATAGAAAGCTGCCCTTTGCTAAGCACAGTCCCATTTAATACTACCTAAGATATCACACACATCAACCAAATGCAGCAATTTGATATTTTAAATATAAAACAAAATCCACAAAAGGCTTTCTCCCAGATGGTCCATAAATGCTTTACCTGTGGAAATGAGCCCTGATAAGAATCAGAAATGCTCAAAATACACAAGTTTATCACAGCAATTTTTGTGACTGTACACAGTACTCCTGAAACTCACAGGGATGCTGAGACCTCATTTTCCCAGACCCACAAGGCTCCCAGTGCTGCATATTCTTCCTGTAACTCATTCCACTACCCTCACAAGATAACTTCAGGTGCTGAAAGCAGTTCTGCACAAATGCTTAATTTCAGTAGGCAGCACCATGAAGACTTTTAGCGCTCTCTTTCCATTGTAGAGGCACACACAATCACAGTAACAATACCCGTAATTCCAAGAGCAAAATATTCATCCTTAAATCATACAGGCTACCTTTCTGACTATGTGAACTGGAATCCTATCATGTGGGAATTAGGGACTTAGCCACCATTGGACACTTAAGACACTGAAATGAGTTAGGGCAGAACACCATATTTCAGAACACACTGGCAGATCTGAGCAACAAAGATTCTACCTTTAACTAATAGGCAGCAGTAATAAACCTTGGCTTCTGCAGTGGTCCTCATTGCTACATCTGTACCTTCCTGCTCTGAGCTTCCTTCAGGCCCTAGTTAACCTTTGCTCATCAAGCATCATCTGTTCCAGAAATGCTTAATGGGAAAGGATTGTAGCCAGCCCTTTGTACATGGGAATTTAAGCTGAGGACTATTGAAACTGCATTTATGAGGCAGCAGACATGGTCTTAAAATACACACTGCCAATTTTTGTAGCATAATGTATTTTATGTATTTCCATTCCACGTCTTATTGGGATATAAAATATATTTTCTTCTATTCTAGTCTATGATGTTTACTCTATTCAGTCCTTAAAATATTCAGTCTATTTTTGTCCCCATTAATAATCTTGCTTCTGTTAAGCACACATGTGTAACAAGCTTCCCTCCAATTAAAAAAAAAAAAAAAAGCTAGAATACTGGTGACAGCAATAATGATTAGGCTGTACATATACTAATAGCCAAAAATCCCAGTAAGAAACCAGACCATTTTTTTGGCAGATGCTGCACTGACTGAAGTCGAGGCATTCCAGGATTCGATGTTTACAGGGCAGCCAATGCACAGCAATTAGGCACCTTCTCTGTCCAAAGGTTTAAGTTCCCAGGGCAGAAGTTAAGGCAGCATCAGTAGAAGTGCTTCAGCTCTCTTATAAGGGTACGAAATATGCTAGATGCATGCTTGGTCCCAAATGATTCTTTACTTTTAAGATGCATTTTGAGTAATATATACTTTCAGTATTTTCTGTAAATGACTACCACAAAAAGTTATTCTGAAAATCTCTACTGGTCTTGGGAGATTAATAACAGGTAACTCTGCTACACTTCTGTACAATAGCTACAGCAGTAACTTTTTATTTTATTGAACACAACACTCTCCTACTATATTGACAAATAGAAATGACTCATTCTTGGCAAAGGTACTTCCTAACACTGTTCCCAGAACAATCCCTCTGATTTGCAGGTTTCTTTATTGAAGGCTCGCATGACTCCTGGGTGCTGGACAAACCACTAGTCAAATAATCTCTCAAGAGTTATTTCACTTTCAACATAAAGCAGCTCAATTGCTTCCATTTCTTAGCTTCACTCAATTCCATCATACTAAACCAACCAAATAAAACCAACAGAACACCACCACCACACCAACAACAACCAGAGACCTGCTGCCTTTCTCTACCCAAAGCACACACTGACTTCTCTCTCCACTGTCCTTACTTGGCTTCCCAAAAATACTATGGTGACCAACAGGACATGGTTCAAGACACAGCTGAATGCTGGTGGCAGGTACTGAACCACACAGGAAGGAGACTCCCTCCAGAGACTCTCTGCCCCATCAAACTCTGGCAAGCAACTCCTTCTGTCCCCTTCCTCCATTGCAAACTTGCTTATTAATTCCTTACAGATTCAAAAGCACAGGAAAAAATATTGAAATTAACATCTGTTGGCAGTTGCCACTGTGGCTACAATGTATAACTAACAGAGAATTCCCAGAGCATCCTATAAGGTATGCCCCATTCTTACTTGACTAACCACTTTGCAAAGAATTATAAACTGGTGCTTTATAATGGCTTTTCACATAAGCTCGGATGGACCTTTGCTTCCAATACCTGCGAAGCTGGAATGTTGCTGAACTTAGCGCAAACATCTTGAATGCTCTAGTTCCACAGATAGCCAGTGCAGAACGCCATTTCCCTGGATGCACGGGCAGCTCAGGAAGCAAGTCTGCAGCTCTGCCGCTGCACCGGCTTTCTGCACACTCGTTGTCTGACCACTGTGGTCCAACCCTAGAAACAACTAGAAATAAAACTTCCCATTGTGTAACTGTTGCCCAACAGAGACACTGGTATCCACTCAGCTGAAGCTGGACACAACACCTGATTGCTTTCACACTGATGGTTTCCTGAAGTTTTATATTTTTATCTTTTTTTTCCCTGTATTTTATTTTTTTAGCCAAGAATATAAAGGTACTACGTAAGAAAGCCCCAGGCAAACTTCTCTTTTCCAGTCAAATAAACTCCATTCCCTGAAGTGATCACTAACTTTCAAAGTGCTTTCCCCCCCCAGGGTTTTAAAAATACACCACTTAGTTGCCTATCAGTTTACCCCATGTAAACATCTGAAGTTTTATTAAAGTTTATCTTACAAATATGATACTCTCTTCAATTACTAAAAATAATTTTAATAAGAAAACTCCGTAAAATCATCAAGATCACGTTTCTTTTTAAAATTAAACCACTAGAGTCATTTCCCTAAAGATATAGTTGTACAATAGATTTATTAATATTTACTAAACCTATTAACTTTGTCTACTGAACTGTAGAGTTTGTCTGTCAAGCTCTGGATACAACTATAAATCCCTTGGGAACTTGATAATATTAAAGCTAATAGAGACATAGCAATTAAGTTTAAATAACTTGCAAAGAAAGTATAAGTATTCAAAAAAAAAAAAAAAAGCTAGTTAAATTTTTGAACTCATCACCCCCCTTCCTTACAATATTTGCAGATAAGTTAGGTTACATTACTGCTATCATGACATATAGACATGACCATACCAACCTAGATCTTACAAAGCCCCTTAACTATTAATTGGTTTTATTCATCCACATTTTCCCAGACTTCTACAGATTACTAAACTCCACATCGGAATGGACACGCTCTGCTGACCCTTTTTTCCCCCACTGAGAATGCAGAATTCTTCAAGCCAGACATCTTTGGTCACAATTAGCCGCATAAATGGCCCCCAGTTTTACTGCAGAATTTGATACCTTGTCTTTCTACAAATAGCCATATCTTGTTATTTCAGTGCATTCTATACTTTAACTACAAGAACTGGAATTAACAACAGGCACCAAATCCCTCCATCTTTTGAAACAGAGGAAAGATTCCCTGTGATCAATTTTGCTGGACTCAGAAAATGGATGAAGATTTTAGGGCCAGCTTTCCACTAACTACTCACCACCATTTCTCAGTCTTTTGGGCCAATTAGGATAAATGTCAATATGGCAGCTCGGTTACTGCTATGATCCTGCACTGAGCAACATTTCAACATTCAGCTGTTTTAGGGGTTTCTCCTTCCTAGAGTACCACATGGTTCACAGTTGAATATTGAATACCAGCTACACATCTTAGCCTAAAAAATAAGCGAGTGCTTGGATCTTGGTCTGTATGAGCATGAAGCTCCTACTCAACACCACTGTTACATGAGCCAGCCCAAGGCAGAATGCTCCAGAGCTGAACAGTTCTTGCCTCAGAGATAAATCCTTGGGGGAAGGAGTATTGAGTGAGGTCTCTCAGTGCCCTGTGGCTTCACTTCAAACAAGGGGAATATGAAGCTAACATAGAAGGTTACCTTCTAGGATGAAGAAGTTGTTTACTTTAGTGTTTCAGATAACAGGAAAGAAAAAGTAAAGCAACTGTGTACCGAACAGTTCTCTTTACCTGACTGTAAAGGATCCAAAAGCACGCGCGTTGAACAAATGTGTACAGAAGGATCAACTAGATAAACAGGCTTCCACCTTGGATTTTCGGGAGGTCTGGCACAATAAATGCCATATTGTATCACGTATTTTCCATAAAGCCTTCCATCAAAGTGCCGGTTCAAACCGGATCAGCAACTAGCTCCATGTAGCAGAGAACGTGAAACACTGAACTTAGAGCCTCATCACCTCTAACACTATACCATTAACCAGATCAAACATATAGCTTGGGAAATTCAAGCGAAGGTAAGAGAAACCAGCAGAAGCGCTCATTATGAAGCACTGCATCACAAGAAAGCATGTAGGGTGCAGCAACTGCACATGCTGGAAGCATCCCACATCCTCTGTCTCAGAAACTGCCAATGACCAACACTGGCAGTTACCAAACCCAAGAGCTTTAAGAGGTTGTCACCTGCTTGCAGCACGCATTTTGCACTTGAAACAACAGCTGCACAAGTATTTAGTGTTAGCACAGTCCCAAGAAGTGAGAGCAGGGTTAGAGCAAAGGATTGTTTTATTTATTTCAAATAATTCGAGGCTGTCTGAAGAATTCCCTCATCAACAGCATCATCCTGGAGCAGGATGTGGTACAGGTCGCAATGTGGAGAGTTGCTGTCCATGAGCATGGGCTATCAGAACTGGGCTTAAAATTGGCAATTCTGTTCTCGGTGAGGAGGCAGTAACAAGCTGACCAAACTCAGCACAGAGCAAGTTTGTTATGGGCCATTGTAACTGTGGGATATGATGTTGGAAGACAACAGACACCATTAAACTCCACATTTTTTCTTCAGAATTCCCAGTGACTCAACATCACAGCATGCACCCAACCACTCCCAAACGCAGCCTACAGCGGTCCTACTTGCAGGAAGCTCATTTGTCATCTAGTTTATGGACTCTGTTACGCATTCACAGAATTCTCTTGGAGCAACTCCGCTGTTACTTTTCTTGTCTGCTGACAATTTAAAGAGAAAATCGCTGCAATATGTTGCATTTATAAATAAACAAATAGGAGAAATGCTTTGTTTTCTTTCAGGAGAGCCTACTCAAAATTAAAAATAGATTTCTCCCAGTGAGACAGCATATTCATGATAGACTAATAGTACATTCCTCGGCAGAAAATATGCAGGCAGTCTGTTTTTCCATAAAAAGACATCGTCACAACATACTACACTTTTTCCCTCCCCTCCCCCCCTTTTTTTTTTGGCTTGAACATTTCCAACTGGTGTCGAACTGCTAAGATTTAACCCTGCTCCCTATTATCTAACTGCAGAAGACTAACCGGGTCAAACACACAGAGCATCTTACATTGTTTATCTGAGCTAATAACGAGGATGGAGGTGAGCTGTCTTGACTTAAGGAAACACTCTGCTTTTCCAAGACCATGCTGTTCAGTCAACCAAATCAAAAGTAAACTGCAAATCTAAACTTTATGACAGTTCATGTATATGCACAAAGTTGAGATTTATGGAGGAGTCAGGAAAGTGAAAGGGTTGGAAAGGTACCAATTCAGAAATCACGTTCTCCACAGCTCGTTTTGCCACACAAATAATCTGTCATGAGATGTCTGTGATGCTGCATGTAGGAAATCGTTAACAAGAAGTTCATGAAACAGAAGAGGGAAACAATTTGAAGTGCTCACAGGATAAGCACATCTCACAGCAGAACAAGACACAGCTGAGCACGGGGCTCTGCCACAGCTTGAGGAGGAAACTTCAGTGACCAAGCTGAAGAATTTATTTTACAACCAGATGTTTTACTTGAGTGAGGCCTGCCATGAAATACAGCCACCCTACCAACAACATGAACATGTTACCATCACTGAATACAGAAATTCACTACTTGTATCGCAGTGAGGTAGGAGGGAAAACACAGTATGAGTGAGTAGACTTTTTTTTTTTCCTTCAGATGTTGATCCTCTCACTATACTAGCCTATTTTCAGGTAAAGGAAAAAGAGGACTACCCAGTGGGAGCAGGAGACCCAAGTCTGCAAGGATGAAAGAGATAAGACCAACTCCAAGCTTGTGAAGAAATTTGTCTCAGCCCTCGGCCCCCACCAATGCCCTATTGTCCATCTTGTCCCGCTAGCTCGAAGGATCAGAGCGTGCAACAAGGCATGCAGGCTACTGCAACCCAGCACGATGGAAGCTTCAGAGGACATCCGAGTCACCCCAGCTTTGAACCACACTCCTGGTCCCAAGGTTAAAATAAATAAAAACAAACAAAAACAACACACACAAGATGTTCTCCAGCATTAAGTTCTGAAATGCCAGAGATTTTAGGCCTGCTTAGGACACTGGTTGTGATCATTTTAAAATTTGGGATTCACCTGTAAATTCTGTCACTCTGACGTTCCTGGTGTTGTTTTTACAACCACATCCTAGTGGAGATTTATAACATAACTGCAGAAACACTTCAAGTCAGTGGCCAGTGCTCCTTCAGGACCGGTTCAGGCTCTCTCTTTCCAAAAGACTGTGCTATAGAGCCATGTTGCTTACAATGAAATGGAGTTTGTTTCAGTCAGTGTAGAAAAGCTGGTGATGTTCAGATAAGCTGCTACAACAGCACTGCATGATGTTTAGATAAATAATGAACCTGACCCAAGTGACAAAGAACGAAAACATAGAACTGCGGAAGGAAATAAGATACAAGATATCCACCAACAGTTTTGTCTCAAAACTTACTACCTAACTTCGAGCAGATGAGTGTCTCCAACAGACCACTTCCTAAATACAAAATGGAGAACGACTGACCCTTCACCATCACTCTGATAAGCATTAAGTGTACATCTATGGCAAAAGCAGGTGAAAATCTGTAAGTTTCTAAAATATTTTTCTGATCAGTTCTACTCTGTGTAGATTTTTAAAGGGCAGGAGCACGTGTATTAACTTCATACAGATGGAGAATTGCTCAACTCTAGCTTCTGACACAGACCAATATGCCTAACAAAATTCACTGAGACATTTTTCTAGCATGAGCCAAATGTAAAAAGTCTTTCCTTAATTATCATGTGAGGGAAAATTTATTCCTTTCTGTGATGGATGATCAGGCTTAAAGAAGTAACCAAGCCTCAGCTACAGGAATGATGTTCAAATTCTTTAAAAAGTGTAACCTGTCTTCAGAAAAGGGTTTAACAAAGTAGTAAATGAGTACTATGTGAACCACAAAAATAAGATACCTATAGAACTAACTTGGCTTTTTGGAAATGCAATCAAGTCATACCCTAATTCTTACTCCAAAGCAGTAGTTCTCCACTACGTTCATTTAATTAAAGTGCAGGTGAACATATCCTATTCCTTTAAGCTTGCCTAAGAACAAGAAGGGAAAACAAAGGATCAGATATGAAAATAATGTCCTGAGAGAAGAAAGGACTATTTAATTCTTACCCCTCAATATAAAAGACCAACCTGAATTGTTTGTTCAGATGTGTAATATTAACTGTGTCAATCAAGAGGATCAGTATCCACAACTCATTTACCTACAGATCAGACATTCTCTTAGCCTTGTTCACCTAAAAACATCCTCATGCTTCACTGCAAGCAACAAAGCCATTCCATGGGTAGTTCACCCTGCTTTCACCTCATTATGCTTCCTTAAGTCTCCATGGTCTCTTGTGCTTATTAGTAAGAAGTATGTTAGTATGGTGCAGAAAAATCCTACCTTCAAAGCCAATAGATACTTGCTTCACTGTCCCGCTGAAGCCCTTATTGTATTTGCTACTTACACAACCAAATACAGATCTGGGTAACACTCAAAGATCATCTATTGAGAGATAACCCTACACATACGTGAACGTCATTAACAGTTTTAAGAGCAAAAGCATTCTGAGTAACTTTCCTCAAACATATGAGAACTCTTACAAATGAGACATCATATTTTAAATGGAATTCAGGCAACGCTACTTCATTCTGCTTCTATGTAACACGATCTTCTCTGTCCTGTAGCATGGACAAAACATTACAAGGATGAGTGCCCAGCTGCTAAAATACCTGCAGCCTAAAGCAGGCAGATCTTTTCTGGGTCTTGTCAAATGTGATCACTGTTAGAGCTGAAGAAATGAAGAGAAAAGTAAATTAGAAAAGCTTATTTCAAAATAAAATTTAAAAAATGAAAGAACCACCAACAACAACCCAGCAAGAACAAAGAAGTGCCAGCCACTCTCCCACTCAATACACCCCACCAGCCCAGAATTTCAGCTATGGAAGAGTTATTTAGAAACCTGGCCTTTGGATTCCTAAAGGTTCTTGCATTCCTTGTGGTACAAGTGCCCCCATTTCATGCAAACCAACTACCATGGTGCCAGAAAATACTAACAGGAAAAAAAAAAAAAAAAGTAAGATAAGGGAAAACAGTCATTAATGAATGCTGAAACAGGAAAGCATGATAAAATAAAAATAACAGCCCGGCTCATTCACCACTCACAGCTCAGGCTTATTGGTATTACTTCCTGAGAAAACGGTAACCTAATACTTAAGTTACACAGTCCTGTGTGTACTCAGACCTACAGGTCCAGGTGACACCTATATTCTTTAATTTGTAGTTCTACACAGCAACTCCAAATTAAAGCAGCTTTTCACAGGAGGAGCTGTATATTTTCCATATCCTCACAGCTAACTTTCTGCAGAGATTATCAAATACCTGGAGTTATGAAAGATTCTATTTATTCCGCAAAGGCAAACCAGAAAAAAAAACAACCTGTTCTACCCAGTATTTTTGAAGATTTATCTGGTTACTGGGTACTGTTCCATGCATAACTACTTATTACTGTGTGGTCTAGTTTGTAGATTAACAAATTAGAGCAATAGAAAATAACCTGGTCCAACAGAGAAACACATTCTGTCCCTAGCTTTCCTAATTCCCTGCCTCTGCAAATCCCCAGTGCTACACAGGATGGCTGATCACAATTCCAAGCTGACTGGCAACTGAAGAACTTCAAGACTGCAGAGGAGCATCCTGGATGTTTACCTGAAGGAGAGCAGATGGTTGGCTAAAACTGATATTGCTGACAATGATCAGTTTTCTGGAATATTAACTTAATCTGAAAGCACTTGGGCAGATGATAGTAAAAGTGGGAAAAAAAAAAATCACAATGTCCTTTCTCGTGCAACACACAAAGGATAACCTTCAAAGTATCTGCGTTAACAGGGGACACCAAATTATACTGCAAAGTTACTTGGTTGGGTTTTTCGATTGGTTGGTTGTTTTGTTTTGTTTTAAATAATGCTACACAATACCATGGTAGCACAAACAGATTTTTCCCTGCTCACATTTAATAGCTCACCCAAACAATGAAGCATGCAGGAGACACAGCTGAGCAAGCACACAAGTGAAAGAGGCCAGCTTCTATTCGATTCTCATTCTTTCTTTAGACAGTTCACCATCAACAGACACTGGCACGGAGCACGTTCTTGCAACACCAGTTTGTTGTTACATACACGTCTGTACAGTAACGTGGGATGTTGACCCTGAGTCCAGGCACATGAACACTGCAGGACACGCACTACCGTGTAGCTCCATTTCTATTAACAGAATTACTGCACAGCAAAATACTACCCACGGGTTCAGAATCAGTTCTCTCTAGTTTTGCCCTTCCACTGCTGTTACACACAAGGCAATGAGAGATCCAGCTGATACAGTTTCCAGCCCTCCTTTCTGCTGCATTCAAAGGAAAAAACACCACACCAAGATTTACCAGCTGTAATATCCAGGACTCTTATCTCAAGCCTTTCAGGGCCTACTGGGTCATCTGATTTCATTCTTCAGCTTTCCCTCTCACAGCTCAACATCAATAACATGCCAACAAAAAACTTTTGTCCAGGTTAAGAGCTGCATAAGATGACTTTATGGTGTTTCCAATTTAATTAAACAGAAACCGAGTCCAAGAATTACACTCAAGGTAAATCTAGTGCCCAAAATATTTTCACTTGAAGAAGCTTTATTAGAAAAAGGAAAGAAAAATGAAGTGAACATATGCACGTGTGCAGTTAAGTCTACAAGGGATAAACATTTGCAGATCATTATGCTAAGTTTCTAGAATTCAGCTAAATCAAGCTAGGGATTAGTCTTCTCTATTCCCAGTAGTTCTCTAAAGAGAACAGAAATGATTGATTTTTCCCTCAACTGCAAGATTTAGAAAAAAAATTAGCTCTCAAAAACAACCTGAGACAGTTGTTCGATCACATCTCACCTGCTGCTGCATGCCAAGGAGCAGCAGGGGTGGGGGAAGACACACAAGGGGAAAGGGCATCAATATTTAAAGGCTCTATGCTCAGCCTGGATCCTGTAAAAATTCATTTTTAGCCTTAATGGATTTCAGAGGTGGAATATATTAAATATAATACTGCAGGATTTCAGTATGAGAAACGTCTATTGATACATTTTAGGCTAAGTTGAACAGTTGTGAAAACATGTTACAGATGTAAAATGCAAATATTACAATGGAGATCCAACCTTAAAAAATTAGCATAAGTAACTGAAGAAAACTACCTTAGAATTAGAAGAACAACTGGTAATTATTAAGAAAGCACATTTGGGTTTAATATATGGTTAGCTTTCACAAAGTTCAGCTCTACATTAAAAATGGTGAGAGAAATCCTTGACCATGAAAAAAATATGGAAATACTCTGATTTAAAATTAAAAATGACTGAATAGGAAGCATCTTTGATGCACCAATTAAGAAGCTCCACAAGTTTGTACTCCTGTTTTGGAAAAACAATAAGTTATCTGAGCTAAAGTACAAGAGGCACTTTCAATACTAGACGTGTTCACAGTATATCATGTGATCATCAACTTTCTTCACATAAAAGACCAGCAGCTACCATGTTTTTCATGAAATATTTTTTAAATGCCCAAGCGCCTAGCTAGAACTGGAATGAAGTAGCAATAGATGCTGTTTTATCTGCTGCTTTCATTCACATCTGTCCACTTATAAAGGGCTTGTAAAGGACTCTGCATTGGTTTTTTGTTTGTTTTTTAACAGACTATTTCAAGTGCAAAATGTATATTTAATGCTGAAATGGTCCAAGAACACTTTGCATGGTACATCTGAAGTAAACTCAACTTTGCACAGGGGATGCTGCTTAACAACTATCACTTTCCAAACTCAGATCACTCAAACAGCAGTCATGAGCCCTTCCTTGGAACCTCTGCCAAAAACACACTCTGCTGAGATGAAGGTTGTCATCTTCAGCTCTAACTTATCTAAATTTACAGAACCAGAAGAGAGATTTTCATAACTTTTTATAATCACAAAGTTTAGGTGATGACTACAAAGTAGTATGACAACGCAAATGAAAAGCTTGAAAAATGAAAAAAAAAAAAAAAAAAAAAAAAAAATATAAATGTAAAGAAAAGGAAACAGGACACCCATCAGAGTGGGNGCAAAAGAGAAGCCAGAAGATACTAGCTAAGATTAAAAGTTGTGGAAGATAGAGTGCCATGCACAGATGGTACCCTTCTATTGTTTCTTCCCATTCTCCATTCTCCCACCACCACACGATGTGCACATGTCAGTTTGCCAGGTTAAGTCGTCAGCACTGAGTTCTGCAAAGTATCTACAGTGCACTGCAAAAGAGAATCCTTAACCAAGTGCACAGCAATACCAGTGATTGAAAGGCTGGAGCCAAATTCAGGGTGTATGGCACTCAATTCAACGAGCCATGAACAACACTGCAACTCCANAAGGGAGCAGCTGCTGTGCTCTGGTACTCCAGAGAATTCCTCACTCACCTACACACTAGGAAGCAGCAGGTGGAAAAAGAGGGTCAGAAGGGTTTTTCTGTTTTACCTGGGGATTTAAAATTATGTCAGACAAAAAATGGATTGCATTTTTTTTCCCATGTTAGCAGAAGTCAGGCAAAAAGAAGGGAAGGAGGGGTTTCATTTTATCTCAATCCGCGTTTCATTAGGGCTTCTCCCTCCAGCACATCCTTAGCCTGAGCCAGGTGATAAGATGCATACAAAGGGGCCCATATTACCAGTAGTGTCATCTTTGACCCCTCATACCCTATGGGTAAGACAAACTTTTTATTTGAGGAACAGGTTCATCTTAATGGCCAGTACTCTGTGCAGTCAGAAAGCCTCCCATCCCCACACACCTGAAATACTAACACAGAGCCCTCAAAAACCTTAAAATTGGATAGATGGAGATGTGCAGCCCAAGAGCTGTACCTCTTTTTCTCGGTTGTAGTACAGCTGTTTAGGAGGTCTGTTTTCTCTTAACTAGGACAGGATAGAGCAGTGTTCCTATCTTTCAGGATTTTCTGTACCCTATATTTTCTAGCTCTTTCTTGTTTTTCCACTTAGGTTTCCAGTCTAGTAGCCATTTTTGCTTGTGTGGACCTGTGCTAAGAAACAAAAAGAAAGGACAGATTTCACTTTCCTGTTACAATTACTTTGGCATTTAGTGAATATATTGAGGTGGAGGTTGCCAACTGAAGCTGAAAACCAGGCAGCTGATTCTCTGAAGGGAACTCCAGAGGAGAGCATGGAGACTGTCAGCACGCCTTCTCCCTAACCCACATACCTTACCTGCAAGCAGATCATGCTCAAGAGCTATGGTCTTACAATGAGTTCTCACTAAACCTGCACCTTGAGCATCACATCAGAATCAAGCAGCTGTCACAGGCCTCATTCTCTCATGTTTCTAGACAAGAATGAAAGGCTTGTCTAAACAGCAGAAGGATCTAAGGATGTCAAGGATGTCAAGTGCATAGATAAAATTAGCTAGAACCTCTGCTTTCCTAAAGCTATGAAAAAATACCAAGTTTTAGAAATAAAACATAGAAGCCATTTTGAAGTGTAAAATTCTTACAGAAATAACTGTATATGTATTCCTTCATACAGCTACAGGACATGCACGTCAGTGAGTCCACACCAGTGTTGTTAACAAACAGGTCACGGCCAAGCTGTTCCTGATGTTGTAGACGGGAAGGATGGAAAAAAGGGAGACTGAAGCATGATTTTCTTGTTTCTTACTGCCCAAGTCCAGCCTTTCCTCCTGGAAAAGGCAAGTTCACTTTTGCCTCTGCTGAATACCCTTGAATCCATTTACTAAGGAACACCCAAGACTGAAGCACTCTCCATTAGAGCATACATAGTAAGTCACTTCCATCACTGAGCCGCCCTCTCACTGCCCTTTCAGCCAGTTACCTGAAGTCACCATTTAGAAGCTGTTAGGTTCTCCTCAGCACCTCCTGCAATACATTCACAACCAGCAATCTGTCTGCCACTCTATCACTACGTTCAAAACCAGAAGTAGTGACAAAAGTTAACATGGCTTGAAGACTATCTTGTCCAGCTTCCAGATGGTTCTAAAGCAGTGTGCCCAATTTTCTTCCTCTTACCTAGCAAAATCCTCTTCTATCCTCAGACCGCACACCTTTCTCTAGACACAGAGAATCCTTATCCCAGTCTTTTACTGTTTCTGAACAGGCACCTACAGGTATTACACTGTTTGCTTTTGGAAATGTTTGAGGGATGTGTTTCAATCTACACTGAAATACAAGTCTTATTTCCAGGGTCAAAAAACTTCAACCATGCTTTAACTCAGTTTTAGAAAGTGTAAGAAACTCAAAACCAAAGCACAACCATTTTCCTTCTTCCATGTTGAGTTCCCAATATATTCAGAAAAAAGAATCCAAGTTCTCCTATTTCTATGATCCAAGCCCACTAATCTGGCTGCCTCACGGAACAAACACCACCAGCTGCCCATTTTCCATTGAGGTTCTGCAGCATTCTTCGGGTTAAAAGGTCCGGTCAGTCAAGTACGGCAGAAAGCTCATCAGGAGCACAGGTTTCTGATCCCACAGGAAGGGAACAGCTCCCTCAAAGAGAGACCATAGAGAAGTAGAAAAGTGGGAGAAGATTGTCTGAGCAGATGGGAGTCTTCAGCAAGATATTTGATTGAAACCAAATGTACATACTCCCATCTAGGCACACCTAATGCAATAATAGCTTAGAAAATAAGAGAATTTTCTTGTCTAACTATAAAATTATTTAAACAACTAACTATACAGAAACACAGAAGACAGTTAACCTCTGTTGCAGAAATAATAGTCTTCATTGCTCAAACTCAGCAACAAGTCAGCTCCCATCAGGGTGCCTTATATGTTGCACAGAAGCTAGTAATTCAGCCTTTCCTGCTCTGCAGGCAGACCTCCTCCCCTTGGACTGCTGGAACTCCTGAGACCTGGTGAGTTAGACCCTTGAGAGGCCACAAATGCATTCACAAGACTTTAGTCTAAGCTGAAAACACTGTCAAGGCTACTGTTAACTAAATCACCTAGATGCAACTGGAATAATGCAGCTTTTCAGCTGATTCTTCTGCCACAACAGTATCCCTCTTCCACCAGACTTCCAGATAGCCGATAACTCCTTTGGTTTGCAGAGATGCAGGCTTTGCATCACCATTCTGTCAGGCAGGACAAATAACCAGTCCTAAATGCAAGTATCAGATGCTGCTCATTGCACATCTTTTGTCCTGTCCTACAAATACCTCTACCAGCAATCAGATATTCAAGGGATAGCAAGTGCTAACATCGATGCTGAAACAGGTAAACTGGGAAAATGGACATGAATGTCCTCCAGAAGATAAAGTATTCCAGTTTTATGTTTTGAACACTTTTGATTTATTTACACATACCTGAGGAACATGGCTACCACTAGTAGCCAATTGTTAACCTAATTTTTAGGTCTCAAAAGCTGCATTTAGGTGAGTTCACAATACAGTTTGCTCAGACCTAGGGTTGGTTACAGCTGTTCCAGGCAATACTGAAGATAGCTTCTTGTGTTGAAATGTTTGCTGTTTTTTTTTAACCTTGATTTCCTTTCTTCAGACATCTTACTCCTATACATGTAACAGAGCCTAACTAAATTCCTGAAGGTCTACTGCTTGTTCACCAGTTTACACAAAAATTAAGCCCATGGACTTACTTAGCTCCTTTTTCTGAGACTTTAGTTTCATTTGTGCAGCTTGTGATCAGAGACCACAGAAGCACATTTTGTACAACACGTACCTTTTAGCACGCTTGGTATGTGATGATTAGTGGCCTCCTAAAAGGAGTTGTTTAATCTTGCTGCCCCTAAAGCCAGGTGAGAGGAATTAAAGAGAGAAAGCTCAGCAGCTTTCCCTTTTCTGAGTAATACCTCATTCTGTCAACAATTACAGTGGAGCTTAGTTACTTACATCTAGAGAATCCTCATTGACCAGGATGAGAGACATGCTCTGTGAAATGAGCCTGCAAGAGTACCCTGCAAGAGAAATAAAACAACAATTAGCTTTTTAGGCAAGTATTACAGTTGAACTCTTATCTTAAAAGGAAGACCTATAGGTCGGATTAGGATTTATATATTTTGAGCAGTGGCTGCCACCAGGCAGGCTACTGGAAGCATTAGTACAGGGCACACCCCAACCTGGCAGGTTTGTTAGCAATAGGGACCCCATTTTATCTGCCATTCCAAAATAGATCACTTAAGACACTTCAACCAAAGAAAACACAGTACTCATTAGATAGAGCAAATACAGGCTACATCCCTACAGTAAAAGTGATCACACTTCTATACATACACTTCATTTATCCTTATGAAGGCTTAATTACCTTCTGCACATTGCAGGAATGAATCTGAAGGCAGCGGCAGCTACACCATACAGTGGGAAGCACACACACTGCACCAGCTGGTGCTATCCAGTCCTTCGAGCCCCCACATGTGCTGTACAAACACTTTTACCCAAGAGTATACTGTTGAGGGTCCTGAGGTTCTTCAAAAACCACAAGTGATACACAGAGAGCGCCTGCCAGCTCCTACGGGCATCAGGAAATTGTACTAAACTGTTCTTCGCGTGGGACTGGGGCACCAACAAACAGTAGGTTACCACAGTGCTGAGCACCACTCAGAAACCAGTTTCACACATTCACCAGGACACCGCGACTCAAGTCAAAAAAATATTAAAGACAAAAAAATCCTTTATTTTCGTAAAGAGCTAAAGATTGTAGTACTGCTTAATGACATTGAACCAGCAGTTCCTCTGTCACGTGATTGTCACTGCCATGAGACAGAGAAAGCATCAGCCAAGCTATACATACATGGCACTTACAGAATAAATAGTGTAATTCCAGCTCTGTTAATGGGAACAAGCAAATCAAAAGTTGCTGACTGACCCTACTGCATTCTCCCAAAAGCACATGCAAGTTCTCTTCTGAGTGGCACAGTCGTGTGGCTTCAAAAAGCAGCACAGCACTGGCACAGGTTGCCCAGAGAGGTGGTGGATGCCTCATCCCTGGAGACCTTCAAGGTCAGGCTGGACAGGGCTCTGAGCACCCTGATCCAGCTGTGGGTGTCCCTGTTCACTGCAGGGGAGTTGGACTGGATGGCCTTTAAAGGTCCCTTCCAGCTCAGATGATTCTGTGATCTACTGAAGCAGTAAGCATACACATCTCATTGCTGACGTAAGTTATACACAAAAAGGAAATGCAATTGAACTGTTCTGCATTTCTACTGTGCTTCTGCATCAAAATGAATCAGAGCAAGGTCAAGAAATGATTGTCGTGAAATGAGGCCTCAGGAAGGTGGGGACTTCTGTCCATTTACTTTTCTTAAATGGAGTCTGTACACTACTACAGTATAAGAGTAACGATCCCCTGGTGAACCACTGCAAGGACCACGGTCAGTGTAAAAGGATGAAGTCTCTCTCCAGATTTCCCAACTGCAAGAGAAAACTGAGGAATGAATTTGTTTTCTGTGAGATTTTTGGTTCCTTAGGAAGACCATATGGGCTCATTAATTGCCATGCAAGTCATTTCTTCGGGCTACAGTAGTTTTATAATTGGGCTAGTTTTGTAGGTATAATCCAGGACTGACATGCCTGCATCAATGCCTTCTGTCAAGAAAATCCCTCATCTTCCTTTGCAGAAGGCAAGCTTGCATCACACAGTCAAGCACCTTCGGACAGTAGGTTTGATTACCTGCAGAATTTTGTTTCTGTTCCATTTTCACAGCTGTGTGGAACCTGAATACCAGATGCTGCCTTACAGAAACATTATCTTAACTGTGTTAAGTAAACTAAGGTTTACTTTCTGTGTGACAGAAAGATAGACAATGATAAGGAAACTGTTAGGAAAGTGATGAAATAAATACTAGTGAAATGCAGACTACAACACGAAAGCTTTGCAGATAGTCTATGATTCTGCCAGCAGAAAGGTCTTTTAGGTAGTAGCACAGAACTGAGTAAGGAAGCCACAACAGGTACAGACAAACACTGAGCTGGGGAGACAAGTCAGTTCAAAGTTTGCCATTTTTGAAAGTTAGTCCCAGGCTGAAGAATTATTTCCTTACTTTCACTGTGAAGAAAAAGAGGGTATTACAAACTTAACCACTTCCCTCTGTGTCAGGGTTATTCTTTCCTCAGGGAACAGCAACAGCCTTGTGCAGGAGGCTGTCACAAACTCAGAGTAACTAACGCAAAAGCATCTTCCAGTAACATTTGATTGGAAAAGCAGCTGCAACAGCAAGCTGTAGTTTCTCAACTGCTGCTTGCTGTTTCTTTTTAAGTTTTTCAGATCTAGCAAGATGCTTAGCAACAGGAGCTAGAGAAAAAACTGGAAGATGCTAAGTTGGTTTGACTTGGAAGTCACAGAGCCAGTCCTGCAACTGAGGTCATTCTGTGTACTGCCGGCACATTAAACAGGAGGGAGATCAAGTTTGCAATAGGAGAGTATAAGTCAAACCTAACGTGATAGCAGATCTGTCCGTTACGTGCAGTTTTAGGGCAATGAACATGTTAAAATCTAGCACTACTATAACACAAAGAATCAGGCAACCATAAAGTTGCAAGGGAATTTTGTAGTCTTACATACAAAGTTTTATAATAGTTACTTCTGGCAGTGGTAAGAAGACAAACAAAACCAGGCTCTCCAAAATCAGGGCATATTTTTGTCAATGCTTTTGACTTGTTCAGCTGCTGGCTCAAAGCCAGATACAAAATGTCAATCGACACTTGTGAATTGCTGTCTGGGTCTTACACTTTAAAGTCTGACTAAAAGCCCATGAAGCAGATGAATCGGGTACTTCTGGGACTTGTTTCCCTTCAAGTATCCTGGGAGAAAGATTGCTTGAACCAGAGTTCAAGATGATAGCCCCCAGGCACGCTTGCACTGCAGGCATACAGAACACATCTGAGGCAAGGGCGCTGATCCTCCGTGTTTACAGAGGGCACGCACACCCTGCTCCAGCCTCACACCAGGACACAGACAAGCACACTGGCTTCAATTCCCCCAGCTGAAAAATCACAGAAGTATTTCAAGAGAGGCCTGAAGAAGATCAGGAGAAGAGAAAGCAGCTGTACATGTGCATGTGAGGCTTCATGACTCTCAGGCTACACACATGCTACAATGTGCACATATAGAGTCAAGGAAAGCGGAACAGAGCTATGGGGAGACACTGTGGGAGACTCCCAGCTTGTGACTACAGGAAAAGATTTTACAGCCTTTCACATGTACAGTTACTGTGGGCACTAGTTATTGGCCAGAATGCATCTGTTCAGATTTCTGGGAACCTACCAGGATGGTGCTAAGCAGAAGTCTGCCACAGTTTTCAGTGCAACAGTCTCACTGAAAGGCAAAGGAGATTCGGCTGTCTAGGTTGTCACAGGAGAAGGATGATGCTATGAGACCACTATTCCAGTGTTTAGCCTTCTACAGAAGGCTGTTTGCAGAGACAGGCTAATGGCAGCTTCAGCAGCTAAAACCTGGAAGCAGACCATATGCCATGCGTGAAGACACTCCTGAAACTAGAACTATTTTCTGTGCTGATCACCATAAAAGTCTGTCATGAACACAATCTGCAAAACTGGCACACAACTGAGTGGAAGGCATGTGGACACCCCACTGCAAGGTGAAGCATTAATCTTCACGGACGAACCTAAGGATGCTTTGTTTGGAAGATGTGTGATGTCATGCTATACATTTACACCAGGATCTGTTTCCTTACCAAGCCTTTACTACTCAGTTGAAACCTAAGTGTTACCAGTGTTCTGTGAAGGACTATGGCAAGACAGCAGCAGATGGAGCTCACAAATCCACATTTCCAGCACAGCTGCATTCTGTGACAGCACAAGCTATTGCTACCCGGGTTAGCCATCGTGCAGACATCCACAATGAGAAAAAAGGATTTGAGTTTTGAGTATGTGTTAGTCCTGCTTACGGGGCATATTTTTGGGGTACAAGACCAGCACAACAGCAGATGCTGCAGAGCACAAGCAGTTGTTATAGGATTAAAATTACAATGTGCACCTATGGTTTAGATCACCCCAAAACTAAATTCCTTTATTTGACAACTTATAAACAGACATGGGTATATAAACTGATTTTATCAGATACATTTCTGACCTTAAGTGAGCCCTAATGTTTACAGGCTGCTTTCAATAAGGCACCTAAAGTTGTAGGCCTAAAACCTCTAGTTTTATACCGCAAAAGCAGGTAGCTAAATAAGCAGCTATGTCTTCAGTAGGTTACCACTACTACATCAGAGCCCAGTATAGCTGAAATGGACGCTGATAAGTGCTTGAACAATTTGTACTTTTTGCTTACGTCACTGCAGGATACCCATGGGGTGCCTTGACAAAGTGAAACTAGAACTCTCCATATACTCAACAGCAGCAACAGCTTCCTATCAACATTACAACGCACTTGACTAGTAGTTATGCCATGAGGTGAAGTCTAGAAAAGGCAGTCTGTAAGAATGATAAACTGAGAAATAAATTGAGATACAATGTACTATAAAATTAAAACACTGCAGTCTGACTGAGCCCTCTGTTTTCCATCAGTACCCAGAATTACCTTCTTCCTCCATACAAGAGCTGCAGTTAACCAAAAGCTAAGCCAGGGCCCCTTTTGACTTAAAAGAATCTGAATACCGCCTGACTTTCAGTGCAAAAATTTCATTCCAAAACCCCCAGCTCTCCCAAGTAAAGGCTACCACATGCCTGGCTGCTACCAAGGAACCATTCCATGAAAGCAGGCCTGGCTGTGTTTTCAAAATCCACACATCAGACCTGCTGTGTAACTTGTTACATCTCAGACAAATCTGATGTAACCAGAAAGAAAGACGGATACCTATGTTGAGAGCTGTTTCCTGTTTGTCCCCTGTCAGAATCCATATCTTAATTTCTGCCTTCATCAGTGTGGCTATTGTTTCTGGAACACCTGCTTGCAAGCGGTCTTCAATGGCTGTAGCTCCAAGAAGCAGTAAATCCTGAAAGAAAGAATTTCAAGGATTGTTTTCTTAGGATAAACCTCTGTTTGCAACACTTTAAAACCAGGGAACTCAAAACATGTTGTGCCTCATTGCTAATACAGCGTTTTGACAAGCAATACACACTACAGTAAATGTCTGGTGTGCCTCCTCTCCTTCCCCTGCATGCAATTCACATTTCAGGATGTGCAGAATGGAATCCAGTGTTTATGATCAGAAGGATGGCAGCATTTCAAGAGCAATTCATTTAAGTTACACAACTCCAAAGCTATCCTACCCATAGATGAACGTATCTACTAGAACGTTCACTAATACTGTTGCAAAACGATGAGTGGTTACAGATTCCATGTTTCTTAAGCTCACAAAACAAAAGTCACCTGGCATCACATCATTTAAACTAACTTCCTTCCCATAAAATGTGCACACCAACTGGATACAATCACTCAAAGTAAAAATTATTGCAACTATTTATGGATATAATCACTACATCTATGTAACAGAAGTGGTATGAACATCAATCAGTGCAAGTATCTGTAGTCTGCATACAGATGTCTGCCAGAAAAGAATGCCTCATGCAACCATTTAAGACTACAGCATAAGCCATGTTCATACGCAATCATAAAGCGATTGCTTGAAAAGATTTGGCAATGTTACAGGAAAAAAGTCAGGCTGACAAAAATACCCAAGAAATACACCTTGTCCAAGGGCACAAACCAGTCAACCAATTTTAATGTTAGAAACATTTTTAATGATTGCTTAGACATGTAAAAATAACTCAGTTCGTATACATTTCTTTTAAACTGAACAAGTTATGTGCCCCATTTCAGGAACTACACAGAGATCAACAGCTTCTCTGCTTAGTAAGAACTAGTTTTTTAAATTAAGTAAAAACAGATGAAGAGAACACTAGAGTAGTTCCTGCTTATATTTACCTATGCACGTATAAACAACTGAAGGGAAAGTTGTGATCCACACAGGTGTGTAAGCTGACATTAATTAATTCACGTATGTCTCAACAACACTGAAGTTTTGTTAAGAGACATTCAGTGGGTAAAAGATAGCAGCATGAACTCCTATAAGCCATCTTCTTTAACACCCTATAGCCTCCTGGTAAAACATTAGCCCTGTTAATACAAGCAAGGTTTATAGGCAACAAATGCAGTTCAAATGTTGGGCTGCAGCTTGTCTTTGGTTCCACTGAAAGCACCACTCCCATCCTTATTTAAACTGCTTAAATGAAAAGTTGGCGTGTTAAAATAGCACATTTTATATTCCATCTACATCTTAGGTTATTATCTAGAAAAAAAAAAAAATGCCTATAGATCAAAGAATTAACCTGGAAAGCACCAGCTCTGAGAAAAATCTAAGTTTCCAGTGCAGTTCCCTGCTTGCTCCTTGACCAGCAAGCAACCATTAACAGGAAAGGAACACAGTACATTTTTATCCTTCCATTACGGTGCTACAGAGTCCAAAACTCCAAATCTACAACCTACTCACGGATGTCCATTTTTCAACATATTAAACTAGGAAGGGAAGCAGAAGATAGATGGCCAAAAAAGTTTTAAGGGTTGAGAAAACAGAGAATCAGCCCCATGCTAATGGGTTGATCATCTGTGATCATTTTTCATTTAAGTAAAACCAGTAGAGTATGAAAGCAAAGTGCAGGAAGCAGAAAGCCAAAAAGGTACATCAGCCTCCAACAACAGAGCTTCGATAACAGCACTGCTACTGACCAGCTAACAGAAGATGACACATGAGACATTAGTTTGAGAAGCAAGACCTAATCTTCAGCTATTGCTGAAAGAGTTGCTGGATTGTTTCTGCTACCCCGTGAAAGCTAGCTCCCATCCTAGTCTCGGTCTCCTTCCCTCTTCTGCCCCACATAACTTGAATAACCAACAAATTTGAATTGCGCTGTTAATATTAACAACAGCAATTTAAGCTCAACGACTGTTTAAAATAATCCACTAAACAATAATCAGTGAAATACCCAGAGCAAGGGGAAAGAGCATGAACAAGTGCAGGTGGGGTGAGCTGCCTGCCTGCAGTTCAGAAAGCAGGAAGTATCAAAGAAACACTGACCCCTAGTGTCGACACTTCAGCATTTCAGCCGATGTGGGATTAGAGTTCAAAACTTTCTTTCATACCTACTTTATCCTTCTAGAATTATTAGTTCAACAATCCACGAGAAAAGAGAAGTTTTTAATACTGTTTCAGTCCATGCAGCTACCAGCCCCAGTGAACACACGGTAATGTCTTACAGCGTCTGAAACAGCCTTCAGAGAACCTCAGCTGCGACTGCTCTACAAAAAAGAAGCAGCTTCTCTTCATGTACTAGTAAATGGAAACTTGGAGTAACACACTGATTGCACAGGTTCTGCTATCAAGTTAGATCAACTTTACACAGATTGTCCATTAAGAATACAATGTCATTCTTCAGAAAGTGAAAAGAGCAATCTGTTGTACTGCAGAAAGCCCAAACTGCATAGCCAAAAAAGGTGCAAGGGAATATCACCCGCAAAAACATGTCTCATGTCTTACCTTCTCAATGATCTCATAGCATTCTTCCAGCTTCTGAGTTCTGTCTTTCAAAAGTATACTGGCTTCATTGTAGACATTCAGCCACTCTCTGTAAGAGTTTTCTGACAGATCAGCATAAGCAATGCACAAAGTCCTTAGACCTACAAAACAGAACACAGCATAATTCTAGTGTATGCAGTGGCTGAGTATCAGCAAATGTTCTAACAGATGCTAAATTCTAACCCTCTCACTGGAGCCAGAAGGAGCTCTCATTGTAGACCGTTGAACTCTGGCTTCCAGACCATCTCCCTGTACACTTTTAAGGCACTTGCTTTCACAAATGCAAAACAAGAGTCTGGCTCATCTAGGTTACTAATGTTGGTACAAATGAAGAGAGCCTGATGGGCACGAGCTTCTCCCTAATTTTCAGAACTTCATTCTGGAGTTAGTAGGGCAACAAAGGCATCATCTTCACTCTTTTTTTTTTTTTTTCCAACAAATAAAACAAGCTTGGTTTTCTTTTTTTTTTTTTTTTTAAAAAAAAANTTTTTTTTAGAAAAAAAATCAAATTGAAGAACTGACTACATACGACTAGAGATATTACCCTGCTCATTCTGCTTCCCCCAGTGCTTTTTCCTGCACATAACACCCATTATTAATGGCAGTTACACACATAGAATCACAGAATACCCCAAGATGGGAAGGACCCACAAGGATCACCAAGTCCAGCCCCCGGCCCCACACAGCACCACCCAAACCCAAACCCTGTATCTGAGAGTGGTGTCCAAACGCTCCTTGAGCTCCAGCAGCTCAGGGCCATGCCCACTGCCCTGGGGAGACTGCTCCATGCCCACCACCCTCTGGTGCAGAGCCTTTTCCTAAAACCCAGCCTGATCCTCATGCAAATGTAGAGAACAGGGCCCATGATGTATGAAAACCATTTTCAACCATGGAGCGAAATTAACATGCAGAAGTACAGATTTATTTTTTTTTCCTAGCATGAGCCAAGCAGAATGGAGTACATGCCATAAAACAAAGGTTTAACTACTGGGAATGTGAGAGTCTGCAAGAAAAAAGTTTCTAAGGCTGGATAAATAACAGTTCCAGGTCCAGGTAAAAGCAGACCATTGCTTCATGTTTTTACTACAATGCCAGTATTTTTTCCTATTGCAGAAATGAGAACAAAGCCAAGTACTTCCCTGTGAACACAAGGGTTACACCAGTCAAAGGCCTTGAGACCTAGTTATCCTAGAGTTGCTAAACTGCTGCTACATACCAAATTTGAATTTATAATAATCTTTTTTGGGAATACAAAGCTTAGATAATGCAGAAAATAATTTGATAAATTCCATTCTTACAACACACTGTTTCTCTTACCTTCTGTGGCAAAGTACTCAAGATGGCACAAGGTTTGCTCCATATACTGGGAATCTTTCGAAAGCCTCTCAAAAATTACATTATCCTGTTAAAAGAAAATTCATTATAACAGAGTAAGTCTACGTGTGAAGTTTCCACCTGTGTATTTACCAGTTCAAGTGAAGTTACCTGAGTGGACCTCCTTGTATCAGAACCAAAGGCATCTACATTTAATGCAATGCATTCAGGTTTTAGAGACACTGGTTTGAATAACGATCTGAGCTGTGCCCAGAGGCACAGACAGTGCACCCAGTTTAAATAACGGGGACAGAAGTACACTCTGCCGCTGCCCACTTTAGATAATGGGGACAGAAGTATTCCCCCCACTTTGCCATAACATAATCCCCCCTTAACCAGCACAGAACACCCCCTTCCTGAATTAAGCAGATGTATTCATTTTCAGAGTATGTAAGTATTTGGTCTTATTCAGTACTCATTGCAGTCTGGTACAGGAGGGCTTCTTGCAATCCTTTCTAGAAAAGATTCCTATTGGCAGTTAGAAACAGAAGGCAGAAAAACCTTCCTCCCACAACTGTTTACCACTGAATCAAATGACAATTAGAATGCTTAACAACATGAGTAACAGAAGCAATTGAAATACAGCAGCATCACCAGCCTATCTAGAGTGTCTGGATTTTACCCTATGACTACCAGGACATTCATGTAAAATATGCAACGCTAAACAGGCTTAAATACATACTCTTCAGCTAACTAAGCACACAGGCCTACACCCATCACTGAACAGAGGTAACCATACAAAGCAAGCAATTCATGATGGAAGTTTCCATCACAACACGGAAGGATTTTTTTTAGAATAGGCAACGTAAAATTTAGAAGAGTGGTGGCTGCAGCAGAACATAGGGGACAAAACACCAGACTAGAGCAGAAAGGTTGCAGTGATTAGTGAATCAGACTTCTGATCCTGATCTAGTGGGTGGCAACTCTGCCCATGGCAGAATTATATCATCTTTAAGGGCCCTTCCAACCCATGCCATTCAATGTTTCTATGATTCTGCTGAAACCAAAGACAGCAAGGAGTTTTTGACTACAAATTCTCCTGTTTTCCATCCTTTCCATTGCCACCCTGCAAGAAACTTAACACAGGCACAGTAATAGCAGTGATCAAAGCCAAACAGATGCAAATCAGTGAGCAGCTACTGTGCACACAACTTTGAAGCACTGCATAGCAAGAGCATGCTTAATTCATTCCCACCACACCAGCATGAAGCTAGCATCATCTTCACCAAATCAAAAGAGTTAAACTGAAGCAGACCAGTGCAACCACATCTATGTGTCAGGAGCAGTTTAGATAAATTAGATCCTTACTGGAAGTCAGAAATAGTTGCAAGAAGTCATCTCCATAATTTTCCACTGAAATCAGAACCAAAGCTGGTTTGTAACCAAAGCCTTTGTATTTCGCTACACTATTGCTTGTCAGTGAAGACGGAAGCACAACATGGTGCAAGCCATAATGACAAATACCAGCAGGTGCAGAGATGTGAGAGTCAGATCAAGAACCAACCACTAGAATAAACATTAGCATTACAGCTTTAGACAGCAGCATTTAGTCTAGCTCCTGAACTGCTATTGCACAGCTGGGTGAAATCCTGCCTTTGCTTTTGTAAAGGGTACTGCTCCCATTAGTTTCAGGATTTCACTTGGGTAGTAAATAGCCTAACCACCTTCCCGCCTGCAAAAGAAGTCGAAGGAGGAATTACAGACCTCCTAAATTACCTGGCCCTAAACAGAAAGCCAACTGGTATTATGCATGAGACATGAAGGCCAGCATCAGTCACAGCTGTTGAAACAGTAACTGGTAGTATTAGCTCTCCACTGAAGTAGTGTAATTACTTACAGCTCCTTTGCAGTAGAGACGTAGCTGTCCTGCTGGAGTTCGAACAATCACCGACATTCTCTTCCTGTTACTATTGAAAGAAAAATACTTGTTTTCATTAGTTATATTGATGAAGAGTTCTAGACAGTGAATTTTCTCTGTTGTGCTTAGTGCATCAGGGATCAGGTGAGAGGGAAGAGCAGTAACTTAAAACCTCACAGTCCTAGGCAGCAAGGAGAAGTATTAAATTGGACATTTCCAGATTCAGTCCTGTGGTTCCCAGGAACTGACCAGAACACTGAGACTTGCGGCCAAACATTAGCAAGAAAAAAGTAGGATGGCATATCAGTTCCCTTGAACAAAGAGTCACATACTCTCATCTTTTTCTCATACCTCAAAGACAACAGTTTCCATTTCTACTCAGACTCCCCAAAACATTAAGGCTAAATGTGCATTCTTATAAAGATAACACAATGAAATAATTGCACAGGGGCAGTTATTTAACTTTTTAACTCAAAATAATGCAGAACATGCAGAAATATCATAGAGAGTAGTCATAGTACAGACCAGCTCTTGGCCTTGCTACTCTCTGAGGGCTGCAAATCAAGACAGCCAAGTCTGGTATATGCATATCTCTGAAGTAAAGGCAGATCGTACCATATTGCACCTCGGTGTTGAAGAGTGGAAGGTGAGAGGTGTTTTGTTTTTTATTTTTCTTTTTACTTATTTTAAAAATATCAATTTTAACATTTCACTTATTCACCACTCCATTTCCACCATCATCATCGCCGGGGTGCTTCTTAAAACGGGCACCAAGAAGCCCTCCAGTAGGCAACTCTACCTATGCCAACCAAACATTAGCAATCTGCAGAACTGCTGTAAACACACAACCTCAAACCATGGTCTTGAAGCAGACAAACAACAAACCAGGGATTAAGTGAGGCATGGAATGACACTTCTAGGGCAGGAATTTCACAGAAAACAGAGGGCTTGAGTGGCAGGGGAGATCTCCAAGCTCGCATTCCAACAGCCAGCATAACCACCATTTTTAAGAAGCTCTTTTAATTCTGTGTAGGAAAAATGAAAATGGAGGGGCAGGAAAAAACTAAGGAGGTTCAGTTGTTCTACTACATCAGCTATATCTTTTTATATTTCAGAGATATGTTTATAAAAATGGTTTTCACTACCCTGTAATATATTAGGGAAAACTTACCTGGAAAACTCCAGCACGTTAAGAATTTCAAAGGTTTTTTCTTTTCCCAGCTACAAAAACAAGACATGTACTATTTTAAGCATAAATTGTATGATATTCTTACACGTGTAAGCATGCAAGTTAGTTACAGCATCTTTACACATCCTGGTGTAAACAAGCTGTAGTAATAGCTCCCTCTCCTGGTAAAAGTGACGTAGAGCATTTTTAGAGCCTTAAAAGTTCAAGTAGAATTGAAATGTCTAAGACTGTGGCAACCTCCACCTACTATTTTTACACCATTTCAAAGAAATACCTTATTCCATAAGGATAAGCATACTCTGAAAATTAAGCTAAATGTCTAATTCTTACAGGTTATGCATTTCTGGAAGATGTATTATTGACTGTAAACGGTCAATGTGCTAGACACGACTTTTCTTCTTATGACTGTGTGCTACTTTTTGCTTCCAGGGAAAAGTTCTTCAGGCACAACTGCCATAATTTCACATAAGCTTGCAATTACGACTGCCCATTCCACAGAAAAGGACAGAGGACTTCACATAAAAAATAGACTGAGCCAACTCTTTCCAAACGGCTAAAGCCTTTTGCACTCAGTTTACTAAAGGCTTTATAAATGGGAACCAGACAGGAGACACCCATGCTCTGCATGGCAGTCACTGTGCCATGCAGGTCTGCTTACCGCATCAATGATAACAGAATGTGGAGTCCTTCCTGTGAAGACATAACCAAGTTTTTTTGCTCCTTTCACTAAAGCCCCTTCATCTGTCAACACAAGAAAAGCTTAACTTTAGTGTGGCGTGTAGAGGACCAAAAGCGTGAAGCCCAAACCTAAACAGGACATACTTCCAAAACAGAAGCCCCCTTTCCCAAGTACTCAAACTTCCATGTCTGTATAACTGCTAGAGTAGCTCTGCACTTTCACATGAACATTCACACTTTATTTCTACAAAGGCCATGTGAGATCAGTTAGACAAACTTCATCTTCAATCAGTACAGAACACTCTGCAATTACTGAAGCGTTAAGATCTATTGCTGTGGAGGAGTCACAGTCTACACGAAAAAAGGGAAATACCTGTTCTGAAGACAAGATCAAAGCTGTGTTATGCTATGTTCTTACAACATGCATTTAATCAGTTTCCTGCTGTGATGGCACTAAGCTCTTGTCCCACAGAAATACAGCACTGTCTTCTAGACACTGAACTGGGCAGTGTCATTAAGGGCTCAGATAACTGAGCTGAAACCAGAGCCAACATCTGTAACTAGGTATTTATGCAGCATTGTTAAGGAGTAAGTGGCATCAAGCACAAACACCATACAAGTGAGCCTAGTGCCTAGCTCAAGTGACCCTCATGTCTCTACTGCTCCCTTGGTCTCCTCAGTTCAACACTGAGACCAGAGCTACCTTCATGGGCCCTTCAGCCAACTCCACACACAGTCTGAGATATAAAAAGAAACTGCTACTGCTTTATCACTAAATAGTTCACTATCACAATTCTACAAACGTCCTCAGTACTGGAAATTCCAGAGAAACCTTATAGTAGCTTTCCAGTACCTAAACGAAGCCTACAGCAAAGCTGGAGAGGGATTCTTTTATCAGGGACCGTAGTGATACGGCAAGAGGTAACGGCTTTAAACGTAAAAAATTCTTAACTATGTGATGGTGAGGCACTGGCAGAGGTTGCCCAGAAGCTGTGGGTGCCCCGTCCCTGGAGGTGCTCAAGGCCAGGCTGCATGGGCCCAGGGCAGCCTGATCCAGTGGGTGGCAGCCAGCCCACAGCAGGGGGTTGGAAGTCGGTGGGCTTTAGGGTCTGTTCCAACGCAAGCCATTCCGTGATTCTATGACGGGGAACACAGTCCTGCTGTTCTGCATTTTGGCCCTTCCTACCTCCTTCAGTGCTTCTGTGCTTCTTAAAAGAAGGAAGAAATGAGTGAAGAGCAGGTCCAAATGTGGACAAGACTCTGCTCTGTACTGTATTGGGTCCTGTTTCAGCATCTTGTATCTGCTTAGAGCAATATGGGAAGATACTAGATCAAGAAAAATTGCACTCATGTCAAATACTCCAAGTAGCTACACATGTAGAAACAAATCAGTGCTTCCACTTCACTGTACACAGGAAAGGGAGGTCACTGGAAGTCTCAGTTTTGTTTTTCAACTGTGCAGAGAGGCAAGAGTTAAGAGGCCTCTTAGGAGCAGAAGGGCTGATAAGCCCAGCCCTACAGAACCATCACAGGACTTAACAGCAGCTTTGCAGACGGCATCAAAAGCAGCGTGCACTGATGACAGAGGATGTCAGATCTACTGCTAGCATCATGGAGGACATCTTGCATTAAAAATTAATCATCATCTCAGAGTTTCTGGACCTTTCTTCCATCCCCATCCATCCACTCCTTACCTCCCAAAAAAAAAGAAAGCAGCAATGTACCTGGAGAGGAGGCCTGGTAGATGATTTTATTTCCTTGTCTCTCAGGGACAACAGTATGACACACGGCCAGCAGAGTGAGGAATTCCTGTATGTGCACAGCTGTGGGCTAGACATCAGGAGGGTCAGTTTTAGCGTTGCAGACAAACAGGGGCAGTTGTCCCCTAACCTGAGAGGATGATCTCTTAGACCACAGACAAAAAATTCTGACAGTGATTGCTATGGTGATTGGAAACAGAGCCCCCTACCCCATCCGTCCCTTCTTTCCAGCCCTCCCCTCTTGCCCAGGGTTTCCAGTCTCATAGCAATCAGCAACGGTACTCAACTGTCCAGCTTAAAACCAGGCACATTAACCTCATACACAGTTGGGACTCTTACTAGGACGCTTGGCTGAAACTGCCTCCCTTCACCAGCTGTGCTCTAACCATACCACCCCCAGGTGTTAGCAGTGAAACCTTAAGCCACAGCAGCCATTTGTGTAGTGTACATGAACCTAGCAGATCCACCTTTGCAGAAAGCCCCTGAAGTCACCCTCTGCAGCAGAGCCTGCAAACTTTCCTTCGAGTTTTTCTATATGAAAACAACACCTAGTTTCCAAATTTCCCATCAGCATAGCATATTTTATAGATACCTTCTCTCAGAGCCACTACAAAGTCAAGAGTATTATAAGAGCTATCAGCACAACATCAGGTCAAAAGAAATACTACTGTAATATTAAAAGGAAGATCAGATGGAGAAAAACACCAACCTTATAAAATGAGGCTGGATTTTCATCTACAAGATTCCAGTAAAACAGGATCCAAGGGTTTTTTTAAACCATCAATTAGAAGATGCTTCTACACTGTTCATTCTGCCAGTGTAGACTAGGAAGTTTCACAACAGCACACAAAGCCTATGTTCAAACGAGCACTTTCCAACTGAAAGCTACAAACCACTAAATATAAGGTCAGGGAACTGCTGGAGAGGGTCCAGCGCAGAGCCACCAAGATGATCAAGGGAGTGGAGCATCTCCCTTATGAGGAAAGGCTGAGGGAGCTGGGTCTCTTCAGCTTAGAGAAGAGGAGACTGAGGGGTGACCTCATTAATGTTTATAAATATGTAAAGGGTGGGTGTCAGGAGGATGGAGCCAGGCTCTTCGCTGTGACATCCAGTGACAGGACAAGGGGCAATGGGTGCAAGCTGGAACATAGGAGGTTCCACTTAAATACGCGGAGAAATTTCTTCACAGTGAGGGTGACAGAGCACTGGAACAGGCTGCCCAGAGAGGCTGTGGAGTCTCCTTCTCTGGAGACATTCAAAACCCGCCTGGATGCGTTCCTGTGCGATCTGCTCTAGGTGTTCCTGCTTCGGCAGGGGGATTGGACTAGATGATCTTTCAAGGTCCCTTCCAATCTCTAATATTCTGTGTGATTCTGCGTGAAAACTTGTATTCCATGCATTCTTCTGAGAGCATAATGCAGTACTAATATGTGAAACAGACCACACTTCCTAAACAACACCCTTCAACCACAAAACAGACACATTAAAGACTCCTCCATCAGAGGGCGCTTAAAATGCGACTCCTCCCCGGGCTGCAGCTTTCCCAGCTGGTTCTCAGACATCCTAACACCCCTCCGGCTGTTCCATGCTATGTAACAAAAACAAAAGCAACATTGGGGTTCTGTCTGGGCTCCTAGTTTAGGGACAACACTAACAACAGGGAAATTTGCTGGGTTTCCTGTGTGTTCGTGGTTGTTTTGTTGTTGTGTTTATTTTTATTTATTTAGAGGTATGGCGCACATAATCTACATACTTCTACAAGAGAAAGATTCACTAGCAAACACAAAATTACCATTAGCAGAAAGAAAATTACCACGAAAGACAGAAAACAGTAGCACCTAGTACATTGTGCCACTGTGTTAACGTGTCTGAACAAGAAGTAAGCAAATCAGAAAAAGGAGATGTGATGAAGTCAGACTGCAGATCCAAAACCTACATTCTTGTTTTACTTCATGTATTGTGAAAATATGAATGACAAAGGGAGTAACTGCTTCACAAGCCTTTATCTTTGCACACAAATTTCTGAGCTGTATGGTCACATGCCACTATAACAGTTGTAGCTTTTGACATGCTGGAGTGCAGAGGCTGTGTTCAAAAAAATGAACAGATTACACATAACCAAGGCGTCATGTGAGAAATGCTAAGTCCACAGCAAGTTACTGGTCAGGAGGTTACTGCTGCTGCATTATTTCCCAGGAAAACAATGAAGGATATCTTCTTCTCTACAGAATATACAGCCTGCCAGATCCTCAGTTCAGCACCTACTGCTGCAGACCTTCAGCGTCCTTACAAGTGTATCACCCATCCTCTTGCGTGCTTTAATGCTATGTGTTCTATCAGCTAGAAACAACCTGTCTCTGGTAATGTCACTGATTTTAATCCTTCCTATACATATATTCTTGCTCTCAAGCCAGCAGTGTAATTTGCTGCTGTGCTGCTCTTTTCACATCTCACAATGGACCCCATGGCAATCTTCCAAATCTACAGCAGCAGGTCACCAGGCAAAGGCCCAGCTTATCATGTCAGCTCCTCCACACAGCCGTCATTTGTTTCCTTTCTATACTGGTTCCAGCACTGACACAATATTTACTGCACTGGCATGAATCAGGATAGTGTGTTTCAACATCTACTTCAGAGCTGTGAACAGCTCATGCTTATTAATGGCTTCTGTGGTCATATCTCTCTTGTCCCATGCAACGTTTAATCCCAGCATAAGACAGAAGTACCACAGGTTAACTGATCCTGCTTTATTACTTATTTTCCTCTATCAAAGCAAATCTCTGCCATTTTGCCACACAAATTCTTACCGATGGTCTCTGTGGGGCATTCCTTGCATGTTTTATCTTTTTAAGCTTTGCTCTACTTCCTTCTCCTTTCTTCCTCATTACCCCGCAGCAGGAACAAAGCTTTCATTCTAGGTTCCTTCTTCCCCCACTCTTCTCCCTGGGTGCCAGCGGCTCTGGGCCAAAGCTATTGCTTCTCCTTGGACAATGTCTGTGGAACACCTGGTGTGTAACCACCCACATATCGGTGATATCCCACTGGCTAAACTTAATTTGCATGCTGTCTCCACAGATAACAGTAACAGACGTTGAGATCTACAAAGCATTATCTACCATGAAAGCAGCTGCCTTATCTTGAAGGCACAGCATTATCCGTTATCAAGCAGGTCACAGAGCATTGGTCAGGAAACCCTACCAGCTCTCATCCCTTTGCATACATGTTCTCAGTCCTTCAGGGGGAACAAACACTGAGCTGAAACTTGGTCTTTTGGGGAGCAAGCTGCACCCTGAAGAGCTACATATCTGCACATCACATGTGCAGTTATCTGAGCCCCTCACTGAACAAACTGCATGATTTTAGCCAGCTACTCATAGCCTGATGAAGACACATGTAGAGTTGGATGTCATCTCTTTATTCACTTCTAGCAGTATCAGATCAGTCCCTCTACTTGCAGTATTTCCAGATAAGATGGACTGATAGATTTGAGCAAGTGGCCTAGAAATGGCCAACAGGAAACTACAACACTTTAACATCTTGACCTTATTACTCTGAATAAACGCAGCTCATTCTGCCAAGGACAGCTAGTAACATACTTACCCATTTCATTACAGAGAGGATTATAACTCACTGTCTTAAAAAGATACGAAAATTGATCTTCCTGCTGTTCTGCTCATTGAACAATTTGGAGAAGAGCTGAGCATCCAGTTATGTTGGGCACCTCTTCCAGCTGATAAGGGTAGAAGGGATATTTTCAGGAACTGGCTCAGAACACATTTAGGAGCACTGGAATACCAAGTGAGTTAAATGCAAGTTTATCTTGTCTAAACCACTGAAAAATGACCAGTGATTAAAGATATGGCCTCGTATTTCAGTAAAAGAAAAATGCCCAAGTTCCTTACACAGCAAGGGCAAAAGGACAAGAGTGAGAAGTGTTTCTTGCCAAGTGACAATTTAATTGTGAGCTGTACAATGATTAATCTGGACAGGTTTCAGGTAACGTGAATTTTCTCAACTAAAGCCTCTCAGAGGTTCTCATCACCTAAATGGTAAGATTCTTACTGTACTTTAAATTCCAATTTTTCATTCCAGTAACTAGCGGTATTCTTCTTCTTGTTCTCCTTTCCCAAGGAAATAAGAATTACCTTACTACAGTGGTGATTTCAACAAAGCCTGATGGGCTAAAAGCCTCAGTTCCCACACACTTCACAGCAATATGCAGACGTTGGTGAGATCTAAATGAAAGTTTTCATTGAGGAAAAGGCTCAATGTGAGCACAGTGGTTATCTGTTCTGCCTGGCCAACTGCTCAACTACTCAGCACACACACTCACTGAATCAATTCACATATACATAGCTATTCTGTGTGCTTGCCTCTTGCCCAAGTGTCATTTGGGGGCCAAAGAAGAGAGCTGATATGAGAATTTGAATTAGTACAGGAAATTAGGAGAGAATCCAGGAAGATAACAGAGGAGTCTAGGACAAGATCCAAGTTTACTAGTTTTTACTTCATGACCTCCTTCCCTGCACTCAGTACATGCACAGCAAGAGTAAGAGGGAAAAAAAAAAAAAAAAAAAAAAAAGGCCTGCATCCATTCTGAGTTTATTCACAGCGCATGTGCAGCTCAAGCACCAAGATGTTGAAAACAAACAAAAAAAATATTGGGAAAACCACAATCTTCTCTTATTCTAATAGCCACCTTACATCATTTTCCCTACAGAAATAAGCCAGCATCATACCCTTGGCTCTGTCACAGAGCTCATCCAACAGAATCTGCTACTGAAAAAAGCACAGCAGAGAAGGTACTTTCTTCCACACTAAAATCACAGAGAAGCCAAGAGGAACATCCACATATTTCTCAAGAGAAGTTATTTTTCCTTGGAGCACCTCCTGCAGGGCAATAATTCTTCTAGTATTAGTCAAGAGTGGACTTGGCCATCAGTTAGTCCTTACCAACCAGTGGCCCAGAAGAGCTATGAAATTCACAGGTGATGAACGATGCTAAAAATCTTCCTGCCAGATGGAAGACTGTCTCATGAGGAAGAGAGATATATTTTTTTATTGTCAACTTTGAAAGAAAATAACTTGGCATTGAGACAGCTCTAAGCTAACACGAGTGGATTGAAAAAAAAAGAATACAATCTTCACAACCAGAGCAGTGAGCAGTGTACAGTTGTTGAGTGTTTGTGAAAGACAGCACACCGATAGCTCCAGCTGCAAAAAGGCAAATGCTTAAAGGGAATTCATCACCCAGGTAAGTAGAGCAGCAGCTGACCCCACAAGGCTGCCTGTGCTCCAAGACCCATTTCATCACCTCAGTTCCCTAAATGAGTGGAGATTTCACACATCTGCAAACAGCATCTGCAGGCATCAACTGCCTATGAAAACTAAGACACTGAAGTCATTCATGTAGAAGGAGGCAATTTACACACCTTAACAACTGGCCTAAAGCTATGGGCTAGAAACAGGCAACTCTTCACTCTCCCACCATCCTGTAATGCAATCCAGCCCTCATCTCCTTGATGCAGTTGAACAAATTGAGCTGGATCTTAAAAGGATGCAAGGACTACATGCAACAGTTTTCTTAGGTCTTACGCTAAATCAACACTTCTCCATGGGTGACATCCATCCCTCTAGCACAGTCAGGCTCCAAAAATCTTTGGCCTACATAATGCCCATCGGAAGAGTCATCTGGTAGAAATCTCCCCACTGCTTGTCTGACAGCTGAGGTCACACAGTGGGTTCACTCCAACAGTCAGCTGTGCAATAACAATGTTTATCTGCTCTCAGGTTGCCAGCCAAAAGGAAGCTTGGTTACATAAGGGTTGAACATGTAAAGAACAAAGATTTCTATCTGACCCATCTTTAGACTAAGCGACACCTAATGATGCCCCATCTCCTATTTGTCTGCTGCAGCAGTAGGTGTTCCATCTAACCCACAAGGCAGCAGCTCTACCCAGAGAAAATAAAACAACAAAAAGATACCCTAAACTTAAGGAGTCATCTTGAGGGTAGATGAGAAACTCTCAGCCCATTTAACGTATACCCCTTCTGCTTAGCATATTGAAACATAAAATCACTTTTTCACAGACTCTGAAAGCAGCAGCTAGTGAGTAAGAGCCTAAACACATAACAGTACTTTACCAGGAAAGGAATGGAGGAAACAATTTTGTTTCCTATTTCTCTGTGCTTTCATCTGTTTTACGACACACCCATAGAGCGACTTCATCATCCAAGCAGATTTGTTTACCACTCAATTCCAGAATCCTAGAATAGGCCACTTAAGAGACACATGACATTCAAGAAGTAGACTTACGTGGTCATTTTCAATGTTTTGCAGCAGTCTTGGATCATCAAATTCACACGATTCACTGGTGGAAGGAGGTAGCTGGCTGCAGGGCAAGACAAGACCAACAGTGGCAACACTGACATTCTTATTACTTCATCTATTTTTATTACTTCATCTACTTTGTTGGAGAGAAAGAGCTAAAATAAAATTCTACTGCCCTTGCAAGTATTATGAAAAGATCATTTGACTAACTCACAAAAAGCTTAAAATGAACAATCTAAGAGTTACGCTTGGACATGTATTTTCAGGACTGAAGTGTCTGTACAACTCCTAGGACAGATGTAGCAGAAACCACTTTTAAGTGTTCTTAAAGTACATTGCTTTCAAGTGGACTTGCTTCTATGACAGGACAAACACAAATATCCCCAGGTTTCCTCTCTAGTCAGTGAATTTTGCTTTAAGTTGATCCCTGGAGAACTTTGAGCCTTAGTACTCCAAATTAGCATCTGGAGGAAACTCTTCTACACAACTAAAGGAAGCACTTGAGGACTGAAAAAATGTCAACCAAGGCAGCAGCAACATAATGGAAGAGAACCATCTACAGAAATTCCACCTCAGCAAAAGTAGCAGTATATCACATCACCTTCTTCCTAAAAGGTGACCACACAAGTCAGCACAATCACTAGAGAAACCTACAGCTCATGAGGAAGCAGTCTCCTAACAGCACTCAGTGGCTACCTGTTTCTTCGGTGGGAACTCACTTCTAACCCACATTTGACACCCAAAGCCACATCAACCCTCTCTGGCTTTTTCCCCCTTCCTGTTAACCTGAATATACAGAATACACACATCTGGGAATATATTTACCTGAAGTCTTCTGATGAACGTTCTCTTTCGAGCTCAGGAAAGTGACTGAGGGGGTAAGAAGGGTCAAAAAAAAAAAAAACAAACACATTTATTCTACCTAATTTCTAGTTTGATAGTAGAAAGCAGAGAACAATGAGCCATCACACATGCAAACACACACTGGAACCCCGGGTTCAAATATTCAAAGGGATGAACCATGAGGCTGATATGCATGGAGACCTTAAGACTGGCTTTTTAAAACTCAACAAAACAAAAGATACAGTGTTTGAGACTCAAAAAGCCAAGTGCTATAAAATACTGGTGTGATTCCAAGGGATCCTTTTGATAAAAAACAGAACAAAGCCAGTTAAGTGGGCATCCCTCCTGTACAAGGAAGATTTAACTCTTGCCTTTTGACAACTGCAATTACAGTTACTTGGCTGTAGCAAAACCCTTGTTATGTGAGGAAGTCACAGAAGCAAAATTGACGATTTCTGTCTTTAGGCCACTTCTTCTTCCCTCTGGAAAGGGCCAGAGGTTATTTAGCACTTCTGTTTTAATTTGTATCACAATCAGACAAGTTAGAAATCCCTTTTCCTGTAAAGCACTCTCCAGGTTTGCATTTCGTAACTTGTGTTGCAGCACATGCAAATTAAATCTATTAACTGTGACCATAAAATATGCTACAATATAAATTGTGTAGAATGCTCCAATCCTGTTCTGATCTAAAAGTATCTATTATTAACATGCAAGTTTTGCTACAGAGCTTCTAAAAAGTCATACCTACCCATATGTCACTCCAGCAATACTACACTTCTTGAAGTTCATGATATTACATGTTAGAGTACCTGTTTTATCAGAAAACAGGTATTTTACCTGGAAGAAAAAAGGTTTAATTTCAACTTGCAAAGTAACAAAATTTAAACTAGTGGAAAACAGACCAAGTGTCTGGAAAATAGACAGCTCAGCTACGGCTGTTCAGTCTGGAGAAGAGAAGGCTCTGGGGAGACCTGATAGCGGCCTTTCAATATCTAAAGGGGGGCTACAAGAAAGAAGGGGACAGACTGTTTAGCAGGGCCTGTTGTGATAGGACCAGGGGAAATGGTTTCAAACTGAGAGAGGGGAGATTTAGACTAGATGTAAAGAAAAGGTTTTTTACGCTAAGGGTGGTGAAGCACTGGCACAGGTTGCCCAGAGAGGTGGTGGGTGCCCCGTCCCTGGAGACCCTCAAGGTCAGTCTGGACAGGGCTCTGCGCACCCTGATCCAGCTGTAGCTGTCCCTGTTCACTGCGGGGGAGTTGGACTAGATGGCCTTTAAAGGTCCCTAGCAATTCAGATGATTTTATGATAAAATTGTGGAAAAGACCTAAGACTCAGAAATATCACAGTATTGGCCAATGCAGGTTTATTACAGTTTGGTTTGTCTTACCAAAGCTAAAGGAAAACAATCAGGAAAGCTCTTTAATGGCATTATTTCTTATTTATCTGTAAATGCAGCAAGGATCAAGCAGTAGGTATCAATTGCCAAGGCCTCAGTGTAGTTGGCTTATGCTAGTTGAACATTCATTGAATCTTTCAGTTGTATTAATATACAGCAAGATAGGAAATTAAAGCAAAGACTTTTCCAGGTTCCTGAAGAATCTGAAACACGAGCAGAGTCAAGATTCCCACCTTCAATAGGCCACAACAGATCAAAATTGATTGCGAGCTAAATTCAACTCTGTTTTACCTCTGGATCAGTTAAGATTGTACAACAGCAACCACTAGGAAGGGATGGTACTAACACAGGACTTGGTCAGTTTAAAGACCAGAATAGTTTGTCTACATTTGCAGAAAGTTTTTCTTTAAGATCTGCAACTCGATTACAAGACTGAAAGTCAACTTTACTAGCTCAGGGATCTTTCAGTTATGCATCACATCATCTCCAAGAACAGCACTGGAAACGGAGCCTGAGCAAGTCAGAAGTCAAAGTGAGTACCCAAAAATCTGAGGCACTCCAAGCTGATAGTAATTCTGACACAAAGTTTGAAAACATCTGTGATCAAGTAATTGAACTGATGAATCCAAAAATTCAGTCTAGTTGCATGGAAGCAATAGTAAGCTACTTCTAAAAGCATCATAAAGGCCAACAAGACGCACATAATACAATTTGTTTCAGGCAAAAACAAGTTTTCAAATTATTGTAGTAACTTTGTAAAGCAATGCAAATACAAATGATATTTTAGCAAGCCTAAGGAAAACTCCACCTAACTGAACAGAAAGGATATTGACAGCCATTCTGCTGAGCGACACACAACAATTACTATATTACATATATACACATCATCTCCGAGATTAAATTCACAGGAACTACGAAGTTTCTGCGGTTCAGTTACATACTTATGATTTTGGTGGTCAAGGAAAAAAGGTAGGATTTCTCAATGGTACTACACAATTCCAATGGCAAAGCTGTGTTCTCCGGTGTCCTTGTTTTGGGAAGCCCTTCCATTTTGACAACTCACTTGCGGAATTACTATTTGTAGTAAATATCTTACAGCTACAAGTTAATACACGATTGTTATCTCAAAGGAAAATGGAAATGCTTGTCAAGGAAAACAATCTAAATTAGGAATAAAAGTGATTCTTTTTTGAGTTGCATTTCTTGTGAGGCTGGCAGAAACATGGAGAACTAAGAAAGGCTGAGGCTGCTCGAGCCTGCTCTTTAGCCAAGCTTGGCGTTGTACACCCTGCACTGGCATAGACACTCACAAGCACAGACACCTCGAGGACAAAGTTTTGAGAGAAGGTAGGAAATACAGACTCAATTCCCAAGCTTCAAACTGCCTATATGACGTTGAATCTAACCCTGTGACACCTCACATAGGCAAGACTTGGACTAATGAAACCAGAGCCACAGCGCAACAGAATAAAGTATGTTTGTACAGTGTTCTTTTACACCTTCCATCTTCCTAGAGGGTACAGCAAGCATTACACTTGGGAAAGTGTTTTCTTACCTGCCCAAGTTCCTCATTAAGGTTTGAAGTTCTGGCCATTGCAGGTGTGTCTGTTTCAGGATAATACATATCTATGTCCTGAAATGACAGCAAAAATTAGACATATGCTAAGCAAATTAAACACTCAAGTCTCCAGCCTTCTTGTATTTTAGAAGAACCTCTGTAACTTTCCTGGAAGTTCAAGGATATCAAGTATATCAAGACAAGGAATGTTTCCCTTCCACTTGTTAATGTTCAGCTCTAGAGTATTTTTTTTTTCAGTACATAACTGAAGAGACACACATGTTGAAGTCAAAGCTTGCCTGAAGAAAGGTATCAGCATCTTGTAGCATAAGGCACCACCAACTCATCTCTTTCGAGAAATATCATGACTCACATCAGAGTGGACCTGAATGCCAGCCTCAGAATTTAAAATCAAGCAAAAACAAGAAAGTCTGGTACAGATTGCACGTTTTTAGTGTCATTTTTGCAAAAGTGATGTTAATACATCTATTCTTGTTACTTACCCAATTTATAAAAAGAGCCTGAGTAAACTTGACAACTTCTAATGTCACCAGAAGACTGATTGGAATAAGGTTGTTGTACAAGATTATAAATGTCAGCAGATTGTATCCAAAGTTGACAGACAACATTTCTGTGGACCAAAGGACATCAGACAATCATACAGAAGGCAGAAGTCTGAGTGGCACAGTATAGGGACAATCATCTTTCCGTCATTAGCCTGATCTTATTTAGTACCGTTGAAGTAACTAGCACGGGTATTAACTTAGCATAAGGGCCTTTTTAATATTGACTTCAATATTACATACATAAAAACACCCCCAGAACACATGCCTGGATACACAGCATGCTATGCCAGATGAAGAATAAGACTGGTGGGGCTGTATATTAGAGACAAGAATACTTTCTGAACATTTTTTTTATGAACAGATGGCGAGATGTCTGATGTTGCACACTACAACTCAAAATGAGCGATTTATCCATGTGCCAACCACTCCAACGATAAGCCACCAGTACCACTAGTAACGTAACTTTGCTGTCCAGAAATTGCCCTACTTGTCTTGGTGGAATTAAAAACAAAGTAAAGAATAATATTCATTCTAAAAGCTGCCAGCATTGGCAGACTTGAGAAGTCCCTCATTCTAAAGAAATACAAGCAAACAAGATGACTTAAGACACCGAGAGAACAAACCAACACATCATGCTTAGGCAGGAGAGCTGTTAGCAACAGTGACGATGCCGGGCAAGTTGCCCAAGCAGCACAACTGGTCCTCAAGGGAAGGGAAAGCCTTTATGCTCTGCAGACAGGAACAGAAGTGGTTCAGCAGAAACCCCCTAGACAGAAGTCTAATGGACAGCAATGCATCTCAATCCTAAGCGTTACCAGGAGGTTTGTCTTCGATATCTGAACTAATAAATTCAAGGAGTATGAATGAAGCCAACTAACTCCTCTAAGCATGATAACTGAGCAGTTTTTTCATTACAAATGACAGAAGTCAGAAGTCAAAGTGACTCAAACATGACCCACTACACGCAAAAAATCACAAGATGCAGGGAACTGGGGTGCATGCTACAAGAGATTCTCCACAAAAACATCGCTCTTGCCTCTCTTCTGTTTCTTTCCTGCTCCCTGAGTGGAAGTCCAATGATATCTACCCAACTTTTAGAACATTTTATTACAAAAAGCCTCACTGGCAAGTAAACTTAGGTCAGCCCTTTCTCAGATAAAAACTGGGTCATCAAAAGTCAGTGACAGACTTTGTATCTTACGTTTCTTTCTTACTCTGTTTCTTATTTTATGTCTTCACTTGGCAGAGTTAGGACCCCGGCTGGCCCTACAGCCTGATACATTCCCAGCACACTGCCAGCATACTCACTGTTGGAGCCAAGGTACCAGACGACTTCGCCATGTGTTCTGTTCCATAATAAGGCACCTACAGAACTCACAAGGGCCATGACCAGGAGAATGCCAAACAAAACCAGGATCTGCATGTTGGTCACCTTCTCCACATTTGATCTCTTCAGAGGTGCTTTGGTTGAATTCTGAACAGCAGCAAAAAAGTCAGGTAATGGCTTATGCAAATAGCAAGAAAATTTCACTCTGTATTTCTAGAGTCAGTTACAGAACTTAATACTTCAGCTCTCTGTAGCTCAGTTTTGCATGCAAAGCCCAACAAGGTCATGACAGTGGCCAGTACTGCTTATGGCTGCCAAACTGCCAAAAATTGGAGGAAGAGAAGCATTCAATACTATAGATGTTGCACATATCTCCTGGCTGCCAATCCCACTGACCATCAGCACAGGTGAGCAGCACAGCCGTGTTTCTGGTCTCTGCAGGCACTCCCTGCCATTAAGGCAATGCAGAGACTGTATCTCCAAGTGCTAAAATAGTAGGCAGTCATTGTCACCTCTTCCGCTGCTAAACCTCAGTTTTAAATGCTGTATACCCAGCAGATAAACTGTAAGATTAAACACAGTTAATTTCGGTTGCATATTGAGGCGTTTTGAGACATATACCTCCACAAGTTTTTACAGATACACAACTTTTAAGTATCCTTGTACTCCTCAAGGTTCAACTTAAACAGCTATGAGTCAAACCATTGCATGAACTCAAGTCTGAAAGACAAATAGAATACAGGAAAGAACACCAGCTTCTAAAAGAGCATGCTCCAAATCTTTAAAGATTTACCTGCATGAGTTTTGTATCGAACCCCGTATACACAACAATACCCAAGACCCATTGGGTGTTTCTCAGTTGTGCACCTCTTAGCAAGATCTGGTCTGGACCAACTGGAACTGGGCTGCAAAGCAAGAAGCAAATCATCCCTCAGTTCTTGACAGCACTAAAACAGTTCTCGATTCAGCTTATTTTCCTCCCACCTCAAGAAAAAAATGAAAGTGTTGTCATCAACTTACTTAGCCCAACATCTTCCATTATGCACAAAATACACAGGTTTTAGTGCTCTGATGATCTCTTTATCAGGAAGGTGATTCAAAGGAGCTGCTCTAGTTTCCCAGAACTTGAGAACTTTTGGCAGCTGTAAGCCTAAGCGTACTCTGTGCTTCAGTCTGGCTAATAAATTCTTTTTCAGACCCATGACAGAGAAGCATCACACCTACAAACACACCATCCATTCAAAGCACACTATAACTATATGGCATTAAATAAATGCTTTGGAAGAATTGCATTACCCATATGACTTCTCAAGTAACAAGCAAGTGACCCTGAACTGTTTTTGCATCTGTCACTACCCTGCTTAGACACCCAAGCAGTACAGGCTTGGTGCAAGGAAACAAGTACAGTAAGATAAAATCTGTATGCTCCTACTGACAGTTCAAGTTCTGTTACTCAAAGTACTAAAATCTATTTTCTCAGTTTTTCTTCCAAGAGTTGAAACAGATCCAAGTAACACTGATGGAAACCCCAGATTCTGGAATCATCTTCCTGCATAGAACTGAGCTAGCTGCTGCCTTTGGTTCCTGTTAGAAGGTAAAAGTTTCCTGTTTCCTATGCATTTCCTCTGCTCTCTCTGAAGTGTCACTTCAGATAAACAACAGCTAAGATTCCCAAGAAGCTGTGTCTCCCTTAACAAGCAGAAGACTCCACAGAGAGGCAGAACTACATCATCCTATGCTGGCAAATCCTGATTCATAGCTGCTAATTGCTAGCCTTCCCTCCTACCCACCTAAAAACAGGGATATGATCAGTCTTGCAGAGGAAAAGCATACAGGGAGTATTTCTCACTAGCAAAGGAGGTTATGCTGATACCTTTGCCCTTCTAAGCGCAAGGTTCCAGTGAAGTCGTAGAGATGACGGTTGGGTCCTTCGCACTCTATCCTTCCAGACACTTTCATCAATTCCTCTCTTGACTGGAGACTAGCAGTTTGAGACAACCCCTGCAGAGACCAAACCAAGGTGGATTCAGTCAAAAACTGGTGTTAGAAGGCAACCTAGGAAAAAGTTACTTTCTTCTAATATTTAAGATATCAAGTTTGCTTGATAGTGTGTTTTTTTCCATTTCGTTTTTTTATAGACATGCTTCTATTGTATGTCCATATAATCTGCTTATATAGATTGCTTTATATCTCTCTACCCGGAAAGCCTACACAATCTCTCTGACTAAGGGACAGTTCACATCCACACAGCGTAATGTTGCACATATGCAGGAGGAACCAGGAGACAAGCAATCTAAACAGGCCTGGCTTCTCTCTCCAAGTATAGCTTCACTTGCTAAGTTGCTGCTGCTAAGTACAGGCACTCCTAAGCGTAGTCTCTCGTAGGTCACTGCACCCATTGTGCTCTGATCCTACTCAGGGTTAATTATCAACCCGTATGCAGCTATAACCGAACATATTGCCACTACAGCTCAAACCACACGTGATACTCCAATGCCTACCAACCACGAACACCTCCGCTCAGTTAAGAGTGATCCATTTTGAGTTTCTTTTGCCAGAGTTTGACTACAGCATTGCAACCCAGAGTTAAGAAAAACCCCTCACCATGTTTTTTTTTGTTGTTGTTGTTGTTGTTTTTTTTTAATTTTCATTGTAAGCATGTGTTGAGAAACAAAATCTGACAGGAATCCAAGATCTCATCTAACGGGCTGACCCAGAACAGGAAATCACGTTTCCACAAATGCAGTAAACAAACAGCAAGAGTATAGATTTTAACATATAAATGGATCTAAAGTCATTTTTTGTACCTCTCTGGGAAAGAGGGCAAAGATTCTGAACTATTTCTAAACACCGTAATGAACAGGATTTTCTCTGCAAAACTGGAAATACCCAACGAAACTCCACTGCTCACCACAAACAGGGAACAAATTAAATGAAGCATAATAAAAGGTTCCTTTGAGCACTCTAGAGGGAGAAGCAACAGAATGGCACACGTGGCAGCAGAAACTGCAGCTCTGACCACAAGTACAGAGGCTCATCTATTTTTTTTTTTAAATAATAGAAACAATGCTTAAGCACTTGAATTCTTACTCTTTGGAAGCACTGTGTATCAATGCAACTTCTTGCCGAAGTTCTTTATATTGAATTACTAAGAAGTGCCTGGGTTTCCCAGTAAAATTAGTATTGACAAGTAGTTTTTTGATCAAAATTCATCCATCAGTGGGCATAAATCGTTTTGTATTTCACCTCCGCAGTTACAGAGGACTAGTGGTGATACTTTTATTAAAAAGCATTTTTGCTATCTCCCCAAAAATGAAGTAACAAAAAAAACACTCAAAAAAAAAATAAAGAAGTTGTAGCTAACACCAGGCAGCTGAATGAAAAAATAGCAAAATTCAGTTTGTGTTACCTGTCGTATTTTAAGATTCGTCTCCCCATCAAGATTAGCTGTTTCAATATAGCACATGGCTTGAGGTTCACTGTAAGGAGTATAACCAGATTGTCAATATTGAAAAATTACTTTTACATACTACATTTGCACTAAAGTGGTCCACAATACATGTCTTCAATACACTGAAGAGAAAAATCATATTGGTGGTACATGACCATGACAGAGCCAGTTGAAAGAACGTATTCTTTAGAAATGCCTTTGAATCTGAATGCTGTCATTCACGGAAACATACAGAAAGAAAGGACTAAGCCAGATTAATAAGAATTTAATAGATCATGATTAATTTAGATGCCTGAAGTTGATATTCTACACCACAGTCCATAAAATCATCTTAGATTGCAACAGCCAGGTATAGATGAAATACCAAGTAGCGAACACCGTAAGAAGAGGATGTGCTTGCATGACAAGGGCATGCCCTCTGCTGCTGAGTGTGGTCTGCAAACCATGCCCATGGCAGGCTGTGACCACAGGACCACCTTACGGTTGAAAAACTTCTGGAGGTATATCCGTTGTCACTGCTAAGCAGCTTTTTTCCCCCTCCTTTTTAAAGAATCAGAAAAATATATGATAAGGTTGAAACTGAAGGCTGCAGCCTGCATCTTCCAGAGATGCTTCTCCCCTTACTAAAAGTGGCAAAATTCCTTCCTTGTGCATGTGAGCATCTGTGCCCAGAGAGACTGGCACAGGCTGCCCAGAGCAGCTGTGGGTGCCCCATCC
>VXAV01004831.1:0-22188 GCA_013399715.1 Alectura lathami
AAAAAAAAAAAAAACCTGAGCACCCATGAGGGAAGATGACAATTAGATATCCAACAAGTTCCCAGATCATGAATGATACGTACAGTGTGGCCAAAAAATTACTGCCAGCTTCTGGTGTGGCTACAGTACCTTTTGCTGTTAGTCCATGCTTCAGAAGTGAAGACATTTGCTTGTTTTTTTCTATTTTCCTGCTGTTCCGTCAGTCAATCAGCTTTCTCCGACTTACCAGGCACTAGGAGAGAGAAAGAGATTTGTACATGCAAGCCTTGATCAGCAACAAACATCTTTTTTTGGAACTGCTTTTGCACTAGGTGGTCCTGTTTGAGGTTATAGGAAGGGGAGAGCATGTGTTCCCACCAGTGCATGCTGGCAAGACAACTGCCGACGTGCAATGTTCCTCCCACTGCAGAGCCACACAGCTCCTGCCCAGGCATCAGGCTAGTGACCTGACAGCCCGCCGGTGGTTTGCTCAGAATTTAGATGCTGGAGAAGTGAAAATAAGACCCCATGCAAAGGTCACATCAGCTATGTAGCCCAGCTCTCCATGAAGTCACCAGTAGGCAACATTTCAGGCACAGCTCCTACACAACTTCAGTGCTGAGAGAAACAAACAGCCTGAATATAAGCCCAGCAGTTTAAGTGGCATTAAGGCAGGTAAAAACAAAGGTCAAGCTGATGTAGCAAGTGCTCTGACAGTGTCCTGAACTAAACCACCCAGCACATCCTCATCTGGTGCATAGCCACATTCACCTGCAAGGGAAGACACGACCCTGACTATGGACAGAGCTTCCTTCTCCAGACTCAGCTGGTCAAGCTGCCACTTCTTCCTTCCACTCTGTGATACCCTCCCGAGCACCCCCACGGCCTCTTCCACTTCTTCCCTCACCTCAGCCAATGGGCAACCACCACCACATTAGGCTGGGCTTCATAAAGAGAATCATAAGTTTCCTGACTCATTCGCATGACCTCTTGGCCAGCTGAAACAAAACGGCCATCCAAAGCAGGTGCTGGCAATAATTGGGTCTTTCTAAAACCCATGGGTTGAGTGTGAAAATGGTACTACATATGCTAATTCCTCTCATATGTGTATGAACTATTCTCTTCTAAATCCTTTATTTTGCCACATGAGTGCTTTGTTTTGAAAATCCCATGCTGTGTGGTTTCACACAGGCTCTGCTGTGCTCTCCTCCATACTGTGATTCAGTGCTGGTGCCTCCCACCACCCCTTTTTTGCATGGCCACAGACAGTCGATGGTTGTATACGTGCACATTATAAAAGCAGAAACTGGAAAGCACAGTTCACTAGCAGCTTTTTTTAAAAAAAAACACATAGCTGAAATTGAATGTCCTGCTTTCTCCTTTGTTTTTATTTCAACTATTCATCTCAACTACATAAAGTATTAAATATATCATTCATGTGCTCTGAAGCATGGTTCAGCTATTACATGGGCTAAGTGGGATTCATTTTTGTCCGTTTCCACTTCCAATCTTATGGTTATTTTAAAAACTACCAGAAAAAGAGTCAGGTTTTATAAAACATTCCTAATTTTGCCCATAAGCTGCCTAAGACTAATCTTTTATAAGTATCAAATAACTATCTACTTCCATGTCCATGACTCTGTCTCACAAAGGCTACCAAATCCATTTTCTCTCCTGTTGCGGACATCACAACCCTGCTCCAGAGGTAACAATTCCCATTGCCCATCTATTTGTCTAACTAAGAATTAAGTTAAATTCAGACAAGATGTTCTCAAGCAACATTAGGCCTTTGTGTTTCTAGAATGGCATGCACACCAACAGTCCTCATCATTTCCAACTCTTCTGTGTGTCCAGCTCTGTAAGTTGCAGTATTACCTTCTCCTACAATTCTGTTTTTTATCATGTTTCTGATGTCCAGAATCCAGCCAAAAAAAAAAAAAAAAAAAAGTTCCAGGCTTAGATTTTGAAGGCATTATTGAGGTCTTCCTTGAAAAGTAGGACTAAAATGTCAAAAATGCAATTGTTTTTTTCATGAAAATGGTCTGTCCTCGGTAACTGGGCATTCTCAGCATTCTGTATTAAATAATTCCTTTTTTTTGTGATTGCTTGGTTCCATTAAAATAATTTATCTTTAAGTATTTGAGTTATTGGATAAGAATGTTTTATGGGCAATACACAGGTGAGACACATTTACCATGGTAGTTACAGAAAGAAACCTTATACACATGTATTTTTTTTTTTTGGATCACATGGTTATGCCATGGGCAGGTTCATTCAGTACTTGCTACACTGCAGGAAGTTTGTTCTTCATTATGAGTTTGGTACCAAAGTTGACGGAGGAGGTATTAGGAAAATAGACATCAAGCCATAGTCTTCTTGTAGCAGAGGCTGTGACTGTGCAAAAGATTTTCCCATATACGGCAGTTTATGATAACCAAGAATACCTGGCTATAGAGAAGGTACTGTTTGTATGTTGTGTTCAGGTGGCACAGTTAGAGACCCAAATTTTCTTAGGGTGATTGGTGCTCAGTAGTTTGATAAGATGAAAAGCTTTTTCAAAGCAAATCTAAGGCCTTCACGGAGTCACCTGACCTCAGCTGCAAATTAGATTTCTTCAGCATGTTTTAAAAGAACTGTGGGAGTAGGTTTGTGATATTTTTTATATAGTCATCTATATACTGTCATTTTTTTAATGATCATCATGATGTCTAGAAAGAGCAGTTGGATAAAAGTATCCTCTAGACAAAGACTGATGAAATGATGGCTAATTGATGGCAGAAAACTGCGGGATTTATATTTTTAGGGATCAAGCATGCTCTGATTTCATCCAGAATGCTACACTTCAGGGTTCTACTAACAAGTGTCTTCAAAGGATGCCTTGAGCTTTATCCCAAAGCTTCAAGACTTCTGGACATGCTCATGTCTTAATCACTCAGATATTTTCAATACATTCAACAGATCAGTTCAGAAAACCTAGCAGTTGCTTTTGCAGTCCTCTGTTAGATCTTGCCCTAGCACCCAATCATGTGCAGAAATGGCTGTAAAACTGAGTTTCCTTCTTTTCACCAACCTCTGACTTTAAATACCATTTCGATTCTTTTGTTGTATTCAAATTTCAAGAAGATAACCCAGAATCATACTCTCCCACAATGACGAACAAACCTTCCTAGGTAAGAGCACAGCAGTTCAATATGGCATTTAGAAAATGGGTCAGAGCTCCTTTTCTGATCAGTGAAAGAAGCATTAATAAGCTCTTGGCATTTACAGAAACAATCTTTTTCTCTTTCTTTTCCCCCCTTTTTTTTTTTGAGTTCATTTTAACTTTTTTTCAGCTTTTAACTTCTGTAAGAAAAAACCTTGGAAGAAAATTAAAACTTCTTTTTTAAGCACACCGCAATTTGTTGATATTTTCAAGCTTTTCAGTATAACTGTATTCACAAGTTGAATGTGTGTGTTGTTAAATATCAAACAATTGTTTTAATGCCATTTCAAGTGTCTGGCTGTGTTCATGTCTGCTAATTAAATGTTTTATAAAAAAAAATACAGCCTAATTTGTGCAAAACTTCATCTACATCTGCTCCTCTCATGAAAAGATGTCCTTGGAACAACTCCAGTATATTAAATAGGAAACAGTTTATTACAAATAAGACAGTTATTTACCTGCAGGATTTAGCATGAGTTACTGTGTGTTATATTCACCATTTACTTGCTCTTTATGATCAATAATGTGATAAAAAGAAAGTACTATTTGAACCTTATTTAGATGTGTTATCTCCTGATAGTTTTGGTGTTCGGTGATAGCCAAACATTTCTGTCCCATGTCCAAAGGCTTCAGGCTGAACTAAAAAGTTGTCATGTTTCCCACTCACATTCAGCACAGAGGGTCACTGCAGGTGGCAACACCTGCAGGTTCCTTCCAGACAGGGCTCTCTTCTTCATATTCAGCAGCACCCATATGAAGCCTCTGCAGGAGATGGTGAGACAAGAGTCTGTAAGCACTAGCAGTAGGCAGAAAACACACCCATCCACACAATTTGCATTCACTTTTATATTGTGCTTTAATCACACCATTCTGCAGCTTTCTCAGTGCCTTACAGGGAGAGCAACCTGAAAACTAAATGCGGAGGTAAAACTATTAATATTTCAGATGTGAGAAGTCTGGCTAAGGGGTTTGTCCTAACTAAAAGAACTTTATTTTCAATGAAAAGATAACAGCCTGATCATAGTTAATACAGCTTCTGTCCGACCTGTCCTAAACTGTACTTGCAGTTTACCTGGAGCTCCATATCTCCCACAATTAGAAAAAGAGAGGTGAGAAAAACCAGCCATAGCAATGTCAAAAAGGCCAGGTACCCTGGGAAGGATGGACTGCTTAAGGAGCTTGTTAACTGCCACAACTTTAACAAGGAGTCAGTGGCAATAAGGAGAGATGGCTCTTGGTGGCACCAAGAGGAGCAGGGCAGCGTTATCAGAAGTGGGGAGCTGGAGATGATCACAGACTGCTAGCTTAGAGCTGAAGGGAATGTTCTTTTAGTTAGGGTAAGCTTCTCAAACAGATCTCTGAAATCTTAAATATTAATAATTTTACTGCCACACAAAAGGTATAAACAGCAGTAAGATGGAGCTGCCAGCGCTATGAACAGAAAAAGCACAGTGGAGAGCCTATCATGTGTGGAGCATCCATCACAACAGTGTGATTCATCCACTGGGAAACTAGTGGGGTTTTGGCTTTCTCAAAGCTAGAAAAAGCCAAACTGATCCACTTATACATTGCCTCCCAGACTGGCAATTTCAATGCTTTTAAGAAAGAAAATCTTAGTCATTCTATCCAAGACCCACCATAAGATGAAACCTAGAAGCGCACATTTCACGTCTTCCTTCACAATCTTTTCTGTTTATGTTCTTAAACACTGGAACTTGTACTGGAAGACAAAGAACACCTAGTACTGCCAGACAAGAATAATGCATCTGTTTCTTTGCTTTCTTTTTTAGCTTTCCCTCATTAATGTTCTTCACAAAAATAAGCACAAGTGTGCTTGTTAGCAAAATGGCAAAAAGTCCTTTAAGGTAAACAAACATTTTCTGGAGAGAGGCTAAAAGAAGGCAACAGAGAGACTTCTATTTTTAAGTAGAGCTTAAGGAGTCACCAAATAGCTAAGTGCTTGATAGAGGTGACACAGAGGTGTCAGAAGTGTCAGATTTATTCAGACTGATTTTCCTGCCTCTATTTTGGTCCATGTCATTTCTCCAGCCAATTTTCTTAGTGTACTCGTAGCAAAGCATGATCACAGGAGGCACTGAAAACCTTGTTCCACATATTGCAATATGCTGTAAGTCTTCCAAGTGTTAAAAAAAAAAAAAAAAAAAAAACCTTGCAGAAATTGAAATGCAGTATGATTTCCCCTGAAGATATAAAAGACATTGTCCACAAAGTTAGAAGAGCATAGCACAGCACATCTGGCAGTGCTCAGTGAAGATAATTGTCAGCTTTTCTCAAAGGCAAGTCAGAAATATAACTCATGTTGGCATAAATATCCTTTAAGTTTGAATCTATTAAAATGTGATAGCTTCAAAATCTTCTAAAATATTGCCAGATCTTTTCAAGAATGGGCTAGAGACTGTTGTGTTTACATTGAATGTTGGAATAAAGTAAATGCTAAGAGTTTTTGTAAATGTTAAGAGTAAATGCAAATGTTAAGAGCTTTTTCCAATTGAAGTTGAGTGGCATTTTTGCTGTCACAAGTTCAGAGACATGAAAGCTTTTTTGTCTCAAATAATTATCTTTACACATTTATCAAGTAAAAATGTAGCTCATTTGGAAGAAGAACATCTAGCTACTTGCTAGATAAACATACATTATCACTAGGAATAAATTCTGTGCTGTAAATCCCTTTCACTTTTTCAAGCAATAGCTAAATATATGATGTGGATGGCTGAAAACAAGAGAAATTTTCAATTATGTATAAAGTAGGATTGTTAAAGTTTTAGTGATTCTTACTATAATATTTGATACACAAAGCCTGTTTTTAGTTTTAACCTAAGCAGAGGCGATTTCATCAGTAGCAGAACAAGCAACCCAGCACCACCAGCTACAAGTCTGGTCCCTCATGAAATGTCTTTGCCCAGTACAATTCAAACCACTGCAGTAACCTGTGTTTCCTCACTGAGACCACTGCAGAGCAAGCATCCGCACATGAGCATGGACTTACGGCTCTCACCACCATCAGGAGAGGTGCAACTCAGCTCCCCAGGGACAGTCACCTGTGCGTGGGCACCATGCCTCTGTTGGGGAAGAGGCATCTGTGTGAAGGGACATGATGAAGGGAGCATAGAAGGCATCGTAGAGGAGCTTAAGTAATAAAAGTGAAATTACAAATATTGCAGGGGAATTGAGAGCATGGGGATACTCAAAGGAAGAGCCAATACCTGCATGGGAAACCAGGCTCTTACCCACTGTGCTGATCACAAAAGATTTTACTCCTCCTTTCTGACCACAGTGCTTCAGATAAGGGAACGGCTTTAAACTTTCTAGCAGACAGCTTGAACAAACACCTGCAAAGCCTCTAGGTCTACACCTGGATAAGGACAGTTTAGGACCCAGAATCAAACATTCAGCATTACGACATTCAGAAGTTGTTGCTTCTTAGGCAACTGAAACTCAGCTTTCTTTCATGTACTCATATCACTCATCCAGCCTGTCATAACACCAGTCTGCACTGATGACACCCTGCCCAGACTGCTTACCTGTTGGAAAAGCACTCTGTGCACAACAAAGATTATGTAAGTCAAAGATCAACTATCAGAGCACAAATCTGGGGAAATTTTTATGAGAACAGCACAAGAGCTGAGTCAAGCTTCAATATTATTTGCTCACTCATCTTCTTAATTCAAAACATGAGTTATTTACAACTTGGAAGAAATAACACAACAGAAAGACTTTCTTTCCTGTTGTCTACCATCTTACGAATATTTCTGCCAAAACAGATTCAAACCTGTGAAGACACTGAAATAGGGAAAGTGTATGTTTTGTTCCTGTGTTGGGCTTACGTGGCAAGGCTGGGTAGCAGGGGGGCTGCAGGGGCGGCCTCTGCGAGCAGAGCCCCGCGCTGCCCCCTGTCAGAGCAGAGCCAGCTCCAGCTGCTCCAACACGGACCGGCCGCTGCCAGAGCTGAGCCCTGAGCGACGCTGGCTGTGCCCTGGGAGAGCAGAGACGGGACAGGAGGAGCCCAGGGTGCAGCAGGAGGCCGCAGCCCGCGCAGAGCCCCCGCAGGAGCAGGCCCCGGGCCGGAGCTGCCGCCCGCGGGGCCCCGTGCTGGAGCGGCTGCCGCAGGGCGGGCCCCGTGGGACGGAGCCGTGTGGGAGCAGGGCTGGGAGAGCTGCGGCTGTGGGAAGCCCACGGGGATCAGCTCGGGAAGGACGGCACCCGTGGGAGGGACCCCACGCGGAGCAGGGGCAGGGNCCCCTGTACCCCTCAGGAGGAGGACGTAGAAGAGGGTGAATGAAGGGAAGGTGGTTTTAGTTTGCTTTTAGTTGTCACTGTTCTGGTCTGTTAGTAATAGGCAATAAAGTAAATTAAATTATTCTCCCTATGCTGAGCCTGTTTTGCCCACGACTGTAATTGGTGAGTGATCACCCTGTCCTTATCTCAGCCCTGCGTCCTTTTACATCATATAGTGTCCCCGTTTTCCTTGGAGGAGGGGGAGTGAAAGAGTAGTGTGGTGGAGCCTAGCTGCCCATCAGAGTGAAAGCACCACAGTTCCTTATTTTTAGAATAAGAATATGAGGCTTTTTTAATAGTAGTCTCTCCTCCAGTTCTACATGTACCAAATTCTGCAGGCACTTCATCTGATTTGCTGGTAGGTTCATGACAGCCTGACAGACACAGATGTCTTTTCTGTACCAGTCATTCGCTGTGCCTATAATATCGTGTCATCACAAAAGTGATAAGAGACAGCTGTTTCTGGCCATTCTAACATGTTATGGGTCAAGCCTATAAAATTACTGTAGACTATGAAGACTGATACCCAGCAGCTCTGCTACCTGCCACTCAAGTTCAGTCATCTGAGAATCCTCCCCCTTGGGACTGTGTGAGAGGTTCCTGGAGAGTGGTGGTCAATAGCTCAATGTCCCAATGGAGATCAGTGACAAGTGGTGTCCTTCAGGGGTCCATTCTGAGACCAATATTCTTCAACATCTTCATCGATGACATCAACATTGGAATCAAGTGCACCCTCAGCAAGTTTGCCAATGACACCAAGCTGTGTGGTGCGGTCGATACACCTGAGGGACGGGATGCCATCCAGAGAGACCTAGACAGGCTGGAGCAGTGGGACCCAGCTAACCTCATGAGCTTCAAGAAAGCCAAGTGTAAGGTCTTGCACCTGAGTCATGGCAACACCCGCGATCAATAAAAGCTGGGGGATGAAAACATTGAGCAGAGCCCTGCCGAAAGGGACCTGGGGGTACTGGTGGATGACAGACTGGACAGGAGCCAGCAGTGTGCCCTCACAGCCCAGAAAGCCAACCGTATCCTGGGCTGCATCCAAAGCAGCATGGCCAGCAGGGCAAGGGAGGTGATCCTGCCCCTCTACTCTGCGCTGGTGAGACCCCACCTGGAGTGCTGCATCCAGATGGGGAGTCCTCACTACAGGAGAGACATGGATCTGTTGGAGCGCGTCCAGAAGAGGGCCACAAAAATGATCCAAGGGATGGAACACCTCCCCTGTGAGGACAGGCTGAGAGAGTTGGGGCTGTTCAGCCTGGAGAAGAGAAGGCTCTAGACAGACCTGATAGCGGCCTTTCAATATCTAAAGGGGGGCTACAAGAAAGAAGGGGACAGACTTTAGCAGGGTCTGTTGTGATAGGACATGGGGAAATGGTTTCAAATTGAGAGAGGGGAGATTTAGGCTGGATATAAGGAAAAAGTTTTTTACAGTAAAGGTAGTGAAGCACTGGCACAGGTTGCCCAGAGAGGTGGTGAATGCCCCATTCCTGGAGACCTTCAAGGTCAGGCTGGACAGGGCTCTGAGCAACCTGATCCAGCTGTAGATGTCCCTTTTCACTGCAGGGGAGTTGGACTGGATGGCCTTTAAAGGTCCCTTCCAACTCAGACAATTCTATGATTCTGTCTCAGTAATGACAGTCTTGGTGCAGTCCTTGGCTGTATTGTTTGCAGCAACCAAACTAGATTTTGCACCTCTGGCAGTACTCCCCTAGTGCAAACAAAATACAAAGGCCGAAAGTACCGTTCTCCACTGACAATTAGCTGACACACAATCAAAAACATGGCTATGGACTTATCTGACCATAATCTTTTTCCTTCTGTCCAAAAAAAAATGTAAATTTCATGTATATAAAAACATGTAATTAACATGTATATAAATTCTACCTCATTCTGATTATAAATCTTCCTGTTATAGGAAGCTTACAGTTAATAATTGTAACAACTGATACTGCAAGAATAGTCTTGTATATTTTCTTTGAAAATATTTAGTAAGCTTACAAAAAAAAGACCATAGAGCATCTCCAATGGAGTCTGAAGTAAATTGAAAAACAACGTGTGTTGCTTTATGTCATCTGCATGCTTTCTATTGTATGACTCTTAAATCATAGCAGTTACAGGTAATTAATAATTGCTAGTTTCTATTAACATTAAAAAACAACATCAAGAACTGCTCTTTTTCAACAATGGCACATTTCAACTGGCTTGCCCAGAATTCTTGTTTCTATGGCCTGGGCTTGACAGACTGAGAATACACCCAGCTGGTTTTCAAACCAACGCTTTCAATAGTCTGGGGAAGGGCTGTGTGACTTGTCATAAAAACAGCTGCCTCTGTCTCCCCAACCAGCCAGGAATAAGCTGAAGAGAACAAAACCTTGAATGAAAACACCTCGACTTTTCATGCAAGGACAAAAGATGGTCATTATGCATACCAGGAAGGTTCTTTTATACCTGGTAATTACATATAAATTGGAGAGTTATAATAAAAAAAAAAAAAAAATCATTTCTCTCTTCATTTACCTAAAATGTGATTTCTACAGTCATTATATAATTACTGGTATTTTTCAGTAACATTACTAAGAACAAATGAGCTAGTGTTTCTGAAATAATCATAAAGATGCAAATACTGGAAGTTCTTTATTAGAACTAGTTGTTCATCATGAAGCAAGTGGCAAGAAAAAAAAAATCTTTTCTTGAAAACTGCAAACTGAACTTTCTTCAGTGTTGAAAAGGGATCAATTTATATATTTCTACCATCAAGAAATAAATTATCCTTATTATCTCTGACACATTATTTCAAGCTCTCCATTTTTCTCAGTTTCCCAGTTGTTCAGAAAATGTTTTCTGACTGCTGACATCCAGCAGTAAACCTAAAATAAGAGGTAGAAAGATCACAAAAGTTCCAAAAAGATTAGGAACAGCTCCCTGCTGTCACAGCTGTTCTTTTCCAGAAAATGTCACTCCACCATAAAATAAATGTTATTCATGACATTAGTCAAGTACTCATTCACATGTGCAACTCTGAAATGTTTGAGTGCAAGCAACAGTAAGCAACATCTGAATGAAAGAATAATAATAAAAAAAAAAAAAAAAGAATAAATATTTCTTAGGCAATGTTTACTTCTACGTGAACTATAGCCTAGATAGCTTTTGGGCAGTTAAGTTTGATGTCATGTCTCACAGCACTGAGCAACCTCAGATGTCTTGGGGCTGAAAATCCATAACGTACAGCAGAATACAAGATACGAAGGAACAAAAGGAGGGATACAGAGGACAAAGTGGAGAGAAAGAGTTGCCTGTATTTAGAGGGAGAAGTGGGGATGGAACTGGATGCCTGTGTTACCACCTAGGTCACCAGAAACTTAATTTATCTCATAAGGCAGATTATTTTTTACTGGCAGTTTTTCTCTAAATGGTTAAAAAACAGAAAGCAGAAGCAGTGCAGAAGCAGAGCACCAGTCCTCCACGGCTTTTTCTGTCATCAGAAGATGAAGCCATCAAGATGAAGCCATCCACACCCCCACTGGAACCCAGGGGTCTGGCATTGGCATTTCCAGAGGATTCTTGCTGACTCAAGCTTCCCTGGGCTACAACAGCAGAAAAAGGCTCCAAACAAAAAATAACATATCTCAAACTGTGGAAAAGCAGACAGAAGTCCACTGCGTTGGCCCAGTGGCTGCCCATTAGACTTGTGTCTCCTTTCCCTCAGCCCACACTCTGGCCTACCATGTGCTTCTGCTTCCAGAGGTAGCAGCCATTTCTCTTCCAGTGGGAAATTACAGACTGGATCTGGAGCTGATGGGAAGAAATGAAGGCTTCACTACTGGGGCAAGGGGGTAACCAAAACACATTTTTCAAGACAGGGTCCTTTTTACTTTTTTAGAAGAGTGGAAGCTTTTTTCTTACCCCAAAGTAACTTTTTCAACACGTCATAGTTCTGACTCCTTGGAAATTTCACATCTCCCACTTACTCCAGCAATGACAGCAAGAGACTCTGTCCTCAGCTGCCTCAGGGAAGGACATTTCCCACATGCAGCTCTGAGCTACTGAGCTGCCCAGCTTCCCACAGCCTCGCATCAGCTACACCCTGTGTAGGAGCAAGGGCCCTCATATCCTCAGCAGCTGCCTGCTCTGGGTGAGCTACAGGACAGTTGCCAGCTCTGCCTTACAGTTCTCCTTTCTTACTACCAAACAGCATTCCCTGGCTGTAGGAGTGAAAGTAAAGCCAGAGGATTAAGTCCAGAAGAATGGCAGAAAGTGGTGAATAAAAAGAAAAGAACATGTCAGTGCACACAGATTCAGCAGTGAGCAAAAGGTTGTTTTTTCCCTGATATTTTTTCTATTGTTTGCTCAGAGATGCCAGATGTTCAATAGCCTACAGTGAAGTGGAGAAAGGATGCAGCTATTAGATTATGCCAAAGAATCTTGAAGAATATGGGATCCAAAAAAAAAAAAAAAAAAAAAGATACATTTAAAAGAGATTGTATTATTAAAATAATAATAATAGTAGTAAAAACAAACCTCAAACTCCTGATTTCTTTTTATTGTTTAATCATATCTGAGATTGTTGCGTCATATGTGCAGTACTGCAATGGCTGTGGAAACCTTAACTCAAAATCAGTTTATAACAGGGAGCAGAAACACAATGAGATTTCTAAAGGCTGCAGAACCAGGCTGTAAGTTTTAAGGGGAAAATAAACAATGATATAAGGAACTGAAAGGCAAAGGCAGAAGAAGCATTACCCTGAGGAGCCCATAAATTGCAAAATTTATTATCTGGTGAACAAATTCTGGTGTATCTAACTCTAAGGGAAAGTCTGCATCAGTATGGCTGTCATGCTGAACGCAGACAGATAAGGCAGGTAACGGAGAAGTCAGTAAATCATTTTGTACTGTGATACAGTAAAATAAAGTTTCAAAAATATAACATTTGTAATAGTTTTGGGAACAAGAGCATTTACTTGCATGCTGAAAATATATCAGGTGTTAAATCTTGATGGCAATTTTAATATTTTTATGAGGTTGTTAATTTGAGTTGTCCCTGTGAATGCATCCAGGACTAATGCTTCTCCATCCACACTACAAGGTCATTTGGCACTTTGGTAGACTCCCAGTAATTCCCTTACTTGCATTCTGCCCTTAACATGTCTCACCTGTCCTGTGAGGTCTCACTGCGCGCCTGGCAAGCCCTGTTCTGAGCTTAGTCCTTGCTGTACCATATGATTCCTTCACAACCCTTCACAGCATTTATAACAGATACATCATTATCAACCAGCGGCTAGGAGGGAAGAGCATTGGCAACAAGACTGTTCAGTGGGTTGTCAGCCTTTTCTGTGCTTTTCCCATGCTTTTGGATTATTGACAAGCATAATACAGAGCACAGAACATCTGCTGTGTAGGACCGGCTCACCCCAGTGCAGGAGGAGCCTCCAGGGATGCAGCACACTGTCACATCTCGTGTTGTTCCTTTGCCATCTCCCCAGCATGTGTCCTCAAGCCTGGGCTCTCTCTCCTTGGAGGGAGCCCACAAGCATCAGGAGCACTCGCTGTTACCCAGGGACATGGCCAAGGCTGGTGGGGAATCAGAGGCCTTCTCTGATGAGTGCATGTTCAGTTGAATCCTGAAGCTAAGGCCCATTCCTAGGGCATTATTTCAAGAGACAAGACACGTGTCAGCAAGTAAGACATGTTTTATTTTTGCCAGGAACCTCTGCTGCATTCTGATACCATAATTCATCCTCAAAGAGATCATGGGGAAAGAGCAGGCCCTCTTAACACCCCTGTAATGCCCTGTGATTATCTAGCTCATTTCATAGAGGGTGATCTGCCTCTCGGTTTCAAACACCCTGAAGTCGGCCACTTACAGGCAGTCAGGCTTTAAGCTGAGAACAAGAGAAGCAGGGGAAGACAGCAATGTCCAGAGATGTCTCTCAAAGGAAACAGACTCCACAACACCCAGCTCTCTCCTCCTGGGCCATGAAGACTGAGAACTAATTGCCTAGGTGGGCAGGAAAAAATAACGTGTTAGAACAACCTTAGCCAAGTTACCCTCTTGAATTAAAAGGAAAAAAATAATAATTTTACTCAAACATTCCCTGAGACTTTTGTACTGCTCTGTCCAACAGAACATCAAAGCAAAATGGGCATCTCTTCATGGGAAGAGGATGAATGGGCATAGAGCAAAATTTGGAGCTACAAAGGGGCAGAACTGAAGACAAATCATTGAAGTATGAAAATGTCCATTACTGTGCACAGTGTCTGACACCTTAAAACACATTCCTGAGTAGGGTAATTTTGCAGGCATCTGAGAAAAACAGAATTATGACCAAAAAACAAAGTGGCTATGGCAGTCACACTGACAGTAGAATTCTTGTGGGTATATAATGATTTTGTAGAAACAGTGTTAAAATTGTTTCAAAAAGCTGGACAGTCCAATATGAGTCTCTCTACTTGACCCAGGCCAGGGCAAAATGCTTCATGCTGATGTCACACGACATTCCAAAATGTTTTTCAGTACAAAATGTAAAAGGAGATTAAAAAGGTTGTTTAAATAAATGGTTTGGAAGTAGACAAAAGGGGGCAAGTGTAAGCTGACTCTGGTTGAGAAGGTCTATCCGTGTATTAGCAATACAAGGGACCCAGATTAGTATATCCTGCTGCTCAGGATTTAGAACTTGACCCATTAAGTCAAGTGAGGTCTGCAGCCTGGCTTAGCTTCTTCAAAAGCAGTGACTTTGCTAAGAGCAAGCTCAGTTTTAGCTCTGAAGATCTAAAACTCAATTTAAACTCTGCTAAACAGCTAAATCAAACTGAGGGCTCAAAAGAGCCAGCTCTGCTAAAGGGAACTGAAGTTATTTGTGATTCCTATCAAAGATTTAAGAAGTATTTCCTATATGACATCCAGGGTCCAATCAAAAGGTGCTGTAACTCCTCTGCATCTTCACCAACTAGCTTTACATCAACATCATTGCTGCTTAAGTTATTCCTCATAACTTCAGTTTTCTATTGCTTGATTCAGTTTCTGTGACTCTTGTCCTGCTATCAAAGGCCAAGCCTTCACAAGGACTTTGGTCTAGCAGGGGCTAAGATGCATTTCCATTGTTAGTGATATAAGTCCATATGGTCCAACATGAGTGTGCTGTACTGTTGAGAATTTTTAGTTTACCAGGTAGAGTTGTTACTTACACAGAGTTCATTCTCTGTATTCAAGCAATGTTCATAGAGAGCCCCCGGAACAAGCATGCTACTGATGTTTGATGTCTTTCTTTTTACACTTTAATCTTTTCCTCCAAGGAAAATGAGGTGTTTGTGGTCCAATGAGTCTTATTAACCATCATCTTGAAAAATAAAAAAAAAAATGCCAGAAAAGAAATCGGAAGTGAGGAGCAGGAAAAGGGGGCAGCTTGAGCCAGGCAAGGCAGACAAGAAAGGGAGTAGAAGATGGAAAAGAAAGACAGATGGGAGCTAATTTGCAAAAGACCTTGAAGGAAAGAATGAAGAGTCTGAACTGTATGTGGAAAGCTAAAATATGAGAGACTTCTCCATAAACATTCACACTGAAGGCATGACATTCAAAAACCTTAATAAGACATGAATTTGGGTAGCACTTGAATTGTCCTTCTGAGAGAATTGCTCAGGTGATCTGAGCCTCAGGACTGTTCATATTGTTTTCCCCATCTGCAGAGTCACTAAATGATTATGCCGTTATTGTGACTGGGATCTCACTTCTGAGGAATTTTGGCAGCACCTGGATATACTGACATTAGCTTCAGTGATTAAATTTTCTGTAGCTGCCTCAGTAACCATTTCTTTGGTAAGACTAAAGAATCCTGTCACAGTCGCTCTTTGGAAAACCCCACTGGTGTCTGCTTTAGTAACCCCTAATCTGGTTCTTTTTCTTCCCCACATACATACTTGCCAGTGCACTGACCACCAGACAACAGCACTGATCGCGGGACGTGTCTGCTGGAGTGATAGCAAAAAATGTCTTTGTAAATATATCTTAGTTCTCCTCAGTATATGAGCAGGCTTTTTTCTCCGTTGGGTATCTGATCAGCACCTAAGGACCCCAAAAATGTCCTTCTTCATTCCAGAAAAGGCCCATGGAAAGGCTGGAGTGGCACTTTCTCCTCTGTCCTCTAGGTCTTGGATGAGGCAAATGAGCTGTAACTTTGCATCTTTCTCGATCTACGCCTTCCTAGAAGCTGAAGTGTCTTTCCAGAATCTAAGCTAGCAGACTTTAAGGAAGGTTCTTCAATCAAGTGTCAAATCAGCCTATTTTGCAAACTATTGCATCTGGAATTCTCAAAAAAAAGCCTAGAAAAGTTATAAACCAAATGTCCATAGTGATTCCTCAAGAGTCAGACACCGAGCTCCTTGAGTAAGGCTTCAGCCTACAAACGCAGTTATGTTGAGACACAGCTGATGTGACTAGAGCTGACTGTACTCCAACAATGTCTCGTTGTGGATGTGGGCAGGGTAGCACAAAGGCGGTATAATATTAGAAGCCATGTGACAACCTCTGCTTTGATAGTTATGTAGGGTCACGTCGGCAGCTCTCCTGCCTCTGGCAAGTTGAGGTGCAAGGCTGCAAGCAGATATTTCAGGTGAGCCCAGAGACCTACTGAGAGGAAGTCTGACCACATGTCTAAGCATGCATCCTCCTGTGCATGCTCAGATACTTCTTTTTCTTGGAACAGCATCATATGGACAGGGTATGGCCAGCAAATTCACCCCAGAGCCCGTTCTGCAAAGGTCCCTGTCACATGCCAAAAGGGTGGATGGGATTTATAGGCAGCTGGAGTCTGGCTTGCTCTTTCAGTAGCATGGTTCTACTCGCCAAAACTGTGTCCAGCACTGTTAACACACAGATTCAGATCAGGGAAATCAATGTGATTTAGGTATGCTGTAGACTGAGAGTCTACCACAAAAGATAAATAAAATCTGTAAACTCCTATTACCTCTGTCTCTGCTACACATGTTCTTTAGATAAAAGATATCTTTTAGAACTGACTATAATTGTGTCACTCAGTTCCTCATTAGTTTTGGCATCTTTCATAAGCCCTACAGACAGAGGCAAATCTGACTGTTTTGGAACGGTGCAGAGGAGACATCAGGCAAAGCATGCACAACACAGAAGACTGTGCCAAAACAAATGAGTTTATAGCAATCACTTTGCTACGTAGTCTATTTGAACATTGTACATGCCATGTCTTTCACCGTGCATTCTTCAGACTATAAATAAATCAAATTGACATATATTCACAATCTAGCACCATCTGCTGCGTAAAAGGGGAAGGCATTTTAAAAGCTGAAGAAGGATCTTTTCCCTTACTACATAATACATCTTAATCAATGAAATGTATTTTTGCTTTTACAAATACATAGCTTGACTTAAATACAGCAAGCATGTAAAAGGACCATTTCAGGAAACCAACTATGGATTCTCACTTAATGCTAGTTTCTGCACTTCATTAGGATTCACTTATCTCCAAAACGCTAAGCTGAGAACAAGAAGCAGGAAGGTCTAGTCAGAAGTGTGGTGAATCAGAACTTTGTGGAAGAGATGCATATAACCAGACATAAGGGTTATGTTTTACACATAAATTCTTCTAATTTAAGATAAATATTGTATTTATGATTAGACATTCTCTGCATATTGTGCAACATTTCAATTTCTTAGTCATATTTTTCAACTGCTTATATACGTATATCTTTACAACAGGTCATTTTTTTATTAGCTAGAACAAAAGCATGAGATATTACTTTGAATAGCTTTAATTCAGGAGCAAAATTTGTGCATTTCTTCCCATTTATTGCCCTAATTAAAAGCAATAGTTTTGAAATTCTAAGTGTCTTTATCTCATTTTATAGCTTTTGGATATCATGACAAAGCATAAGACGCATATTCTAAAATTAAGACAGGCTGCCTTGAAAAATCAAGCTTAAGCACCTTATTTCCCCCACTTAACACTAAAATTTACTCATTCAGAAACTTTCATTCAATTCTCCAGCAGCAAAGATGTCTCAGTTGACTTTAACACACAATCTGCTATGGAAGCACAGAAATCATTTGATAGAGCAAGCTAGTTCACAGTTTCTTAAGTCTCTCACACTAACACATTGAAAAATTACTCCACTTTGTCCAAAAGGCCTTATTCTTAGCTAGTTGGCTGTCAACAACACAAACCAGAGGGATGTCAAATTAAGATTCTGTTTTAAAAACAGAAAAGAAAGAAAAAAAAAATAGCCCACAACACGTCAGTGTACTGATGCGATGAATTCTGGCCTGCGCAGATCTGAAGTAATTTTCCACGTGGGCCTCGACCCCAAGACAACTCTCTCCTGGGCCACGGGGTGCTGTGAGCCCCAGCCAGAATCCTGCCTCCGCTCACAGCACAGGCTGAAGATTGAGACATTTTGTCTCAAACAGAAATGCCCAGTTTGCTTGTTTCTACAGCGAGGGGCTCTCTCTACAGATAAAAAGCACAAGCTGTAGGCCAGCCTTCAGCTGCATGGCTATTGGGGCACAATTTGAAGTTGCTGCTTAGCTACAAATGGCTGTTTTCAGAAGGGTGCTTTAGCCCTGTGCACTGGCTAGCAGGATTTTTGTGAAGTACTTAAGTACCTCTGAGGACCCTGAAGTATCCAGCCTCTGTGACTTTCCAATATGTATACTCAAAATTACACTAAATAAACTGCCTTTTTTTTTTTTTTTTTTTTTTTTTTTGCGAGGGTGTGGGAGTTGAACTGCTGCATAGTTTAGAGCCCTAGAAAAAGAAAGAGTGGAAGCGAGTGGAAATTCTGCACAAGTACATAGGACTCGGAGCTGAAATGTATTTTTAGTACTTCAGTTTTCTGAATAGAGCTACAATACATTGCTCATGCGACAAGAACCAGATATATTCTTCAACGTTAAACCCCCCAGCAGGTTTTACACATCACAAAGGAGTGTGAAGGATGCAAAACATCATCTCTTCCCAGGCTATGCTTCTCTGCCATTCTTCCTAATATTTTCCTCATGCAATTGTTTATTGATCTGCAGTGAGGCTAAAGAGATGCAAACTGTAGAAAAGGTGGGGGGGGGAATGCTAGACTTAGAACACTGAACCTTAGAGCACTGAACCTTAGTTTACTGGTGTTGTTTTTCTAAATCACATTTTCTCTATTTCAAAACAGGACTTCAAATCGTCTGGCTCCAAATGACTCTGACCAGGAGCAAGCAGTCTACAATTTCTAAAACAGAGTATAGATACAAGCACTTCCATTGCCCTGCAAATGGGAGAGTACATTAGAAAACAGAACAGATACAAAAAATATATGAAACATAAAACATCAAAAAAAAAAAGTTAATCCGCAAGTCTACAGAGAGAGCTGCAAGCCAGAAAGAACTTGTGAACTTTGCTCAGTGTTCCATAATATTTCATAATATCAGCGCTAAACATGGCTGAATATACACCTCAGATCCAGTAATCCATCTTCTGCTTTGTTTTTCAGTTGCTAAGGATCTTCCACCTCCAGTTTCTTGTAGAATACAAGTTTATAGCATCCGACATGCTGTAGGGAATCATCCCTCATTGGATTGACTTTGAACATACCTGAAAGCATTTTGTTGCTCCTAGATTTTATATGCTATGGTCCAATGAACCCCAGTGAGCTTGAACCTGGCCTTGACATGTTGCTCTTTACCTTCAGGTGATAATTCGAGAGGTATCAAGCTTAAGATCACTCTTTTCAGACAGTTTTGAGGAAAACAAAAAGATCAGAAACAATCCCTGACCTTCACCATTGACGACCTACAGCTAAGCACACTTGGATTTTCTCCCTTCCCGGTGTCTCCCTCTCACACAGAGAGTTTGAATCCAAGGCTTTCTGCTCACTTTGTCAGGTGCAGGCTTGGGGATTCTTTTTTATATTGGAAATAGAGCTTAGAAATAAAGCAACTATTTCAACACATTCTTCCAAGCACACATCTTCCAGTGAAAATAGACAAACAGTTCCGTATAAATATTTTCAGTGTTAATGCACCCAAACAAATTTATAGACTTTTCTGAAACACTAAAATGTTTCTCTGTCACATCGGAGTTGCATCCTTAGAAACAGACCCATAAAAATTCTCACATCTTTGTACCTGCAGCATGAAAGGCTCAGAGTTTCTGATCAGATCGCCTGTGTGTGTGTGAATTTAAAATAGGGGCTCAGTGCAAAAGGCTTTGAAAATACATCCCTTTAAGTGTGTCGAGCCATTGCCTTGCTCAGAAGTGATCAAGTCCTCCCTGAGAACTGTGCCAGCAACCAGCCCGAAACCTAAACTCACTTGCATTTCAGCAGACTGCATCCACTCCTTTTGTCAATTTTTCACCTGTATGACAAAGACCGTGACAAATTTTAAAGAAGCACTGCTACTTTCACTGGGGAGAGCAGGTATTTGACACCCTTGCAAATCTGCTTACCTGACAGGTTGTTCGGAGCTGTAAACTCCAGTCTCAGCTTTTAAACCTATTCAGCAAGTTTAGAGTTAGACCTAAACCCCTGCTCTGTGAGCCCCAGCCCTACAGCTCAGCCATTCGGCGTGCTGTGATCTGCCATGTGTACCCTCAGACTATGGGCACAACAGTCGCTGGGTGACTGCAGCATTAACTGGTGCGATATAGGGCAGAGTTTCATAGCAAGTCCGAGGTCGGTCGGAAGCTGAGGTGCCAGATGCGCCCATGCTTCTTGCTGTAGTTTCCATGAACAGACCGATATAAGGTAAGTCAAAAAGTCACAAAAACAGTTTCTTTTTTTTTTTTTTTTTCTTTAATGGTAGGGCAGTCAATCAAACCATTTATTCTACAAGAATACCCCAGGCTGAGAATGAATTTCCTGGAAACTGAAACACGGTTATCTAAAGTGTTTAGACCATTTTCTAACAATGTCTGAAAGCCATCCCAGTATTTGTGTTCCTCTTTGCTCTTGACATCCAGCAAGCACATAATGTTCTGTACTTCACCTGAAAAACGCAACTTTTCATAATTCTTTGTTCAATTTTACTGAGATAACCTTTGAGTTCTCCCATACGAAACAAGGTATGGAGCCCTGCATTTAATCTCTGTGACCCTTAAGCAAACAAACCTTTCAGTGAGTGATATTTAAAGGGGAATTTTTCTTCAGCCTCACCGCCATTCTTTCCACCTAGACTTTCCTCTCTATAAAGAAGAAAACAAATGGGTTGAAACAGCACGTTTTTCTCACTTAGAAAGCTGTCTTTTTCTCTGATTTTGGTAATTTTTTCCTCATTACGAGATGCCTACGACCTGCGTTTTCTCCTCTCTCCTCTGACCCAGATTTGCCCCCAGGCAACCAGAAGCCGGAGGCACCGACCCGCAGCTGCCCTTCTACCGGGCGTGGGATGCGCCCGGCCCCCGGCTCGGGGGAAAAGACCGGGGCGAGGTGCGCGGCCCCGCCGGGGACGTGGCCCTGAAGCTGAGCGGTGGCAGCTTTCCCCCGATCCCCGGTAGTCTGCTTTTCAACTTAGCCGTTGCGTTGCAGCGAAAGAGCGCACACACGAAAAAAATAACACCGCTTTTTTCTCTTTTTGCTTCTTTTTGTTTTCCTTTTTTTTTTTCTTTTTTTTTTCCTTTTTTTTTTTTTTTTTTGCGGCAGGTTGTTTGCGGTTGGTGTTATTGGTTTCAGGCTGGTTTGTTTCTCAGCTCTAACTTTTAGATACGCGGATCCACACAAATTGAGTGCCTGGGGGACCTGATTATTTTTAAGGAAGCCCGAGCGTTACGCTCCGATGGGACCCTTCTGTCACAACGCACCAACCCCACCAGTGGGTGCACGGATCGCGGATCAGGGCTTTGTCACCCCATCCCGTGCCACTGCCGGCTCCGGGAGAGCGTTCCCTGCCGGCTGCGGCACCCTGCGGGCTGCGGAACGTCCGGGGAGCCTCTCAGAACGTGCGGGAGCCAGGCGCGGCACAGCTCTGACGTCACACGCGTGACGTCACGGCGCTCATGACCCGTGACCACAGCGGGCTTCTCTCTTCGGGGCACACACCACCCCGGAGCGCACGGGACAGACCTTCTCCGTTTATTTTCATGACAGAAACACGGTCTGACGTTCTGAGATAAAAGCAAATCGAACAGGTGTGTATTTAGTGCACAGACCAGGAGAAAAAATAAAAAATCCTAAATCCTACAGCTTTTGAACTCAAATCAAGCCTTTATAGGAAATCCAAGCCCGGCGTTTGATTTCCATTTCCTGTTACTGTCAGGTATGTTCAGCTTTCAGCGAGCAGAAGGGGGATCCGTTTGCAGCTGAGATTCTCTCACATGCTGGAAGTAATTCATATTTTTCATTGCGTCACCTCAACCTGGGCTGAAATAGGGCCCGATCCGGGAAACTCACGGACTGCTGATGTCCGAATCGGTCGCAGAGGTTTGTCATCTGTCGGGGGACAATGGGGACCTGCGGGATTTCCCATGGAAACAGGTATTTTTCCCGACAATGTCAGCTGAACGTGTTTCCGGATTTCCATACCAAGGGAAGCATGAGGTGACGTTCCCTCAGCAGATTACACTAACAACGATTCTAAGACCTTCTGCAGAAAGGAGTGGATTTTACAGATCACAAATGGGTAAAGCAAACTAATGACGCAGAGCCTGTAGCATCTCTGCACTGTCCCTGCTCAAATTATTTAAAAAAAAAAAAAAAAAAAAAAAAAA
>VXAV01004839.1:0-18833 GCA_013399715.1 Alectura lathami
CCTTCTCTCTAAATTGGAAAGATATGGATTTGATGGGTGGATTGTTTGATGGGTGATGAACTGGTTGCTAGATCACATCCAGAGAGTGGTGGTCAATGGCTCAATGTCCGGATGGAGATCAGTGACGAGTGGTGTCCCTCAGGGGTCTGTTCTGGGACCGATGCTCTTCAATATCTTCACCAATGACATAAACAGTGGGATCGAGTGCACCCTCAGCAAGTTTGTGGATGACACCAAGCTGTGTGGTGCAGTTGACACACCTGAGGGATGGGATGCCATCCAGAGGGACCTGGACAGGCTGGAGCAGTGGGCCCAGGAGAACCTCATGAGCTTCAACAAAGCAAATTGCAAGGTCTTGCACCTGGGTCACTGCAGCCCCTGCTATCAGTGCAAGCTGGGGGATGCAAGGATTGAGCAAAGCCCTGCCAAAATGGACTTGGGGGTACTGGTGGATAACAAGTTGGATGTGAGCCAGCAGGTTGCCCTCGCAGCAGAGAGACAACCACATCCTGGGCTGCATCCAAAGAAGCGTGGCCAGCAGCACAAGGGAGGTGATCCTGCCCCTCTGCTCTGCACTGGTGAGACCCCACCTGGAGTGCTGCGTCCAGATGGGGAGTGCTCAGGACAGGAGGGACATGGAGCTGTTGGAGCGTGTCCAGAGGAGGGCCACAAAGATGATCCAAGGGATGGAACACCTCCCCTGTGAGGGCAGGCTGAGAGAGCTGGGGCTGTTCAGCCGGGAGAAGAGAAGGCTCCGGGGAGACCTGATAGCGGCCTTTCAGTATATAAAGGGGGGCTACAAGAAAGAAGGGGACAGACTCTTTAGCAGGGCCTCTTGTGGTAGGACACAGGGAAATGGTTTCAAACTGAGAGAGGGGAGATTTAGGCTGCCTATAAGAAAAAAGTTTTTTATGATAAGGGTGGTGAAGCACTGGCACAAGTTGCCCAGAGAGGTGGTGGATGCCCCATCCCTGGAGACCTTCAAGGTCAGGCAGGACAGGGCTCTGAACACCCTGATCCAGCTGTAGCTGTCCCTGTTCACTGCAGGGGAGTTGGACTAGATGGCCTTTAAAGGTCCCTTCCATCTCAAATAATTGTATTATCCTTGTGGGTCCCTTCCAACTCAGGATATTCCATGATTCCATCATCCCAAAGCTGAATTGGTGGAGAAGATCCACCATACACCACCTACTGCTGCTAAAGCTTCTGGGTTGCTCAGAAGGACTCACAGGCAAGGACACTCAGTTACCCACCTGTCACCACCTGCAGAGTCCCCACCAGCTTCATGCTATCTATGCTGACTTCATGCTGGCTGTAGGCGGACAGATACAACTGGCTCTGTTGCGCAGGCAGAGCTGCACCCACGTGTGACAACTGACCCAGTAAAAGAGTCCTCTGATGCTTCAAGCAGATTGGAGTCAACTGAGTAAGCTTACGCTGAATATTGTGCATTAAGGAGGCCACAGTATTCCCGACTCTGTGTGAGGACACCTCATGCTGGATTAATGTGCTGGTGAATCTTTGAACATTGACATGTGAAGAGGAACGACTGCCTTGCTGGAGGCGTTTACGGTTTAGTCAAGCACTGCAGAACATGCTAAGGGTGCTGCTTGCTGTTGTGGCAGGAGGCGATGGAGTCCAGCCTTCCTAAGGACACCAGTATTGCCAAAAAGGTGTTGCAGGAATATCAGAAACTGCTCCCTGCATCAGCTAGGAATCAATAACACATGGAGGAGGAAAGGAGAGGGGATTGTCTCCCATGATATCCCAGGGGTAGGTTTGCTTCTAGGGGAAGCATGAATCCCCAAGCAGCCTTTCACCCATGACTACAGAGACAGTGGGAGACCCTGCCAGAAGATGGTGGCAGCCCTGGGTGACGCTGGTGATCCTCCAGTCTGATCCAAGGGTAGGCAGATATCAGCGTGGTTTTCTTTCCTTTCTAATCACTTGTCCCCACCATAAATAAATTCTGTATTTGTCGTGTATACATTTATACCCCCTAATTGCTGTTAAGGATCTTCTCAAGGCTACTGAGAGATGCTAGAGCACTCCATCCCTAAAGGCATGGAGAGTTTTTAAACCAGGAGGACTCACGCGATGTCTTCAGCATCTTGATAATATTCTCATTACATGTGTTGGGTGTGCTAACCCAACTCATAAGAGGCAGTGGGGTGGTGGGGACACTTTGGACAAAGCACGACCTGGTGGCATTGACAGCACAGGAGCAGCACGTGTCCCAGTCTGTCCCACAATGCCCATCTCCATCCAGCATTGTACCAGGGCCCCCATCCAGGCATCCACTAACATCTGGTCTCAAGCTCTGGTAGATGAGGTCTGCTGGCTTTCAGCTGGGCTTACCCATCAGCTTTGGAAAAGCTACATCCCCGCAGTCTGTCTGTGGCCATCATACCTCCACAAGAAAGTTGCTGTGCAGAAGGACTCCTGTCACCAGGCTGGAAGGTATCATTACCCAGCCTATAATTGTCCTGCTAAATTGGTGGTTTGCTGAGGTGTGCCATGAAATCACCACCACGGAAGAGCTGGTGACAGGGCAGATGCTGCAGTGTTTCTCCCTGCTTTGTAGGGCCTGATGAAGGTTAGAATCATTGCTCAAGCAAGGAAGGTCATGAATAGTCTTTCTCCCATAGTAGTCATGATTTTGAAGGATATGTTTAAGGGTTGTGTCTCCCTAAATGTGGTGCCTATTTTGAGTTTAAAACCTGAGGAAAAGCTTGATTTTAGATGATGCTGAGTAGACAGGAAATAAAAAGTAATCCATGATGATTTTTAGATGTCTCTAGGTGATCACACCTGCCCATCAGCCCAAAAGTAACTTGACCTCCCCATTTCCCTGACACCCAGTGAGAAGTGAGAGGGGCTAAGCACGCATAGCTGCAATAACACATGTTCAGCACGGCAAAAAAAGTCATGCTTTGCATGTCCCAAACTGAGTAGCAGCCATGGTGCTCCTCTTGCTGTCCCAGCTGCCCTCTGCAGCACCGAGAGAGATGGCTTGCCTGCTCCTGCAAGGGGACAGGGGAGATGGCTTCATTAGTGCCTGCAGATTGCTCAGGTCCCACGATGACAACATTGGAAAAGCACCTGGGAGCAAATTAATCATTGTAAAGCCTGAGCAGGGATCACCTGAGGTGCACACAATCCACCCACACACTGAAGATGGGTGCTAAAAGCAAAAGGTGGGCAAGCAAAGGAGGTGAAGGTCCCAGACATGGCCCCGAGCTGGCTGGGGGCACCAGGCCGAAGCGTCCTCTCCTGCCATCTCCCTCCTCCAGGATATCCCCACCCCAGACCCGCAAACAAACCAGTGTGTCACGGCACAATTAAAGACTGTCAAAACGTGTCTGCACAGAGTGGGTGGGAATTCGGGCTCCACCGACATCTAGCACTTTTCTCATTTTTGACAGCCTGACTAATTTCAGACTAATTTAGTGTCTTCTTGTGCTCTGTCACTTGGGCTTGTTTTTTTATTGTTATTACTATAATTACATTTATGCATGTTTCTGTTTGATTAACCATCAAATAGTAAATACTCACATTCAGTAGTCACAGCAAGAAATGTCGGGATTTGCTCTCCTGTCCCCAGCTGGCCCCAGAGCACCGAGAGCAGGACTCGGAACCTTCACCTGGAAGCAATGCATGAAATCAGGAAATGGAAATTAGAGCATCGCCTCTGGACATCCCAGAACAAGCCCTGGGAGTCATCGTTTTAGGTCCCTCTTTCTTTCCTCTCTGCAGTCACCTGCTGCTTGTTGCTGCACAGTTGTGCTACACGAGGCACAAGAATTCCCTATGCTGTTTATTTATGCAATCTTTCAACACTTTGGCATTTTAGGATGCTTAAAATTACCTTCAGATGCACTAAGATACATGAGCGCCACCAACAGCAATATTCAATAAAGCATCTACAGTGTCCCTTGGCCATGGTTAAGATTTATCTTCTTGGACACAGTAATTCTTCATTCCGGTTAACGGACCCAGCGAGTTTCGGGCTGCAGCATCTCAGCTTGAGGCATTATCTACACCCATTGGTGATTCTGCGACATCTCACCGTGGTCACGGTCACCAGACCTGCTTCCACCAAAGTATTTTCCTAGGACAGTGCCCCAGCTCACCCACCAGCACTGCACACCCATCCGTGGGCATGGCTGCAGTGTGCCCACGGTCATCACGAGGGGGTGATATGGGGCTCTGCGGGCAGGGGACACGAGGGATGGCATGAAGGAAGGAAGTCGTTAAGACAGATGTCATGATTGGTGCTGGGTGGAGGCTGACCTGCAAAAGATGAGCATGGCAGACGTTGCATGCTCATGAGTTGTCCCACAGCCCTGGGAAGGCAAGACCCTCTCGTACTGCTTCATTTTTTATTGGTTTCCATTTCTTGAAACCATTGGGATGGCAGAACAAGAGCCCTCTGAGCGCCTGTGAGCTGGTCTCCCCGCGGCAGGAAGGGACATCTTCAGCCAGCCCAGGAGGCCTTCACAAGGCATGGTTGCAACCTCCCGTGGAGGAGAAACCTGCCCCAAGAGCTTGGGGGATTGAGGGGCACGGTGTCCAACACCAACATAACCATGCAGAATTTGAGGAGGACCACTCATGACCATCTCCACACACACACAGGCAAGAGCAATAGGAACTTGCCTACAAGAAAATGTGCAGAGTCATTAAAACCCGGAGCTCTATCAACCCAGTCAGACCAGTCAAAGTCTGACAAATAGGATGCCAAGCCTGTATTTACTGCAATTCATATAAATCAAGGAGATCTCATGGAAGACAAAGAACCGACCTAATTGCTCTGGGGACAAATTCCTTCTGACACACACACATCTGATAACATCAGTTACCTTGCAAACAGACTGATTCAAATGCTGTGGGTGTTTTCAGAGGTGATAAACATGATGGGAGGAGACAGGAACACACTGGCAAAGGCATGGACCTGTAAGGAGCCACATCCATTGAAGTCTGGTCACCACACTCACGGGCAACAGGATCCCAGAATGGCTCCTTCACATGTTGCTGCACACCACAGGCCTACAAAAGCTTCCAGAATCTTAACACAAATCTCAGACCTCTAGTTAAAAACAAATTCTAAGCTAGGCTGTGCTAAAGCACGCTGCCTAGTCAAAACCTTCTGCAACAGCAGGGAATATGTTGAATAAACAACATTTCATAATGCGTGGAGCCTTCTCCTCCACAACTCTTTAAAAAAACCTTCCTGCTCTCCATCAGTATGCCTGCAGCTCAAGTGATTAAAGGCTCCCTTTATTTAGTAGGTCAGAAAGAGGCCATGAAGTGCTGGAGGAGAACTGGATTTCCGCCTGGGGATCTGTCTGCACCCATTATTATTCATGGTCATTTACAGAGCAAGCCTCTCCACTGGCACACTGCTGCTGTGAGAGCTCTGCCACGCCACAGCTCTGTGAACAGAAACCTCCTCACTGTGGTTGGTGACACAGAGATCATCCCCTCTCCATACATATCACGTCTCCACCCCCATTCCCATTCCATCCCCATCTCCAACCACACCCCACCTCCATCCTCATCCCATCCTCATCTCCATCCCTATATCCATCCCCTTTCCCATCCCTATCTCCATCCCCATCCCCATCCCATTCCCATCCCTACATCCTTCCCCCTCCCATCCCCTACTCTTCCCCTTCCCTATTCATACCCCACCACCATCCCATCCCTATGCCCATCCCCATCTTAACCCTGTTCCCATAGCTGGCTTGTGTCAGAGCTGTCCTAGCCTCGGGACCCCACATTGTGCCCCCACAGCACACCCCCAACAATTAGATAAAATTGTTTGTCTGTGGTTCTCCAGTTCAAAGTGCCTGAATAACAAGGCTGTGTCACTGCCTGCCAGAGCAGTGCTCTCTCAAAGCATGACACCACAGGTGTGTTTTGCATGCCTTGGGGTGCGGCAAAAGGGTTTTTGGGGGCATTTGACACTGTTTGGAGCATGCTTAGAGAGGTAAATTTCCCTTCATCTGTGCTTGCTTTCTTCTCAAAGGGAGTTGGCTGGTTTGACAGGGAAGGGCAAAACCCTGCTCCCTACACAGGTGGTGGGAATTACTCCTTAAGTCACTTTGACTACCCTAAGGCCTGGATGAAGGTGGATATTGGCCCTTTTGTAGAGTTTCATTTCACACTGACATCGAGTCTCTGTGGACCTTCCCAGCAGCTGTCCTGCCCATCTCAGTGGATGTCTCAGTCTCTCCAGGTAGAAAAGGGAAGGGGGAAAGAGGGAGAAGAACCAGGCAGGAATCTGGGGAATTGCAAAATAAGCGAAGATTGGGGTAGGAAGAAAGTGAAAATTAGATTGGGAAGTGGTAACTACAGTGTTCCTAAAGGAATCTGATCCAGCTTGGGAAAAAAAAAAGAGATTGGAGCCCCTCTTCCAGCAGAAAGGAAGAGCGAGATGTCTAGAAGCACTTCCGTGTCTGTGAGAACTGGATGCCAAAATGAACACATCACCACCCATCCTCCTACACTCAGAACGCTGCAGAAAACCACATCACCACGAGGACTGTCTGTAACTGAGAGACGGACAGGATTGAGCTGGGAAGGACTCGTGGTCTCCATTTTTCTCCCAGGACCTGAAAATCCTACAGCTGGCCCAAGGTGAAATGCAGAAACAGAGACAGAGGATAAACAGAGCTAATGGGTCCTGATTGGAAAGAACTAAAAATAAACCCTGGGGGAAGACCTCAGCCAGCAGCGGCACGATGCAGCTGATGGGGCGGTGAGCCCGTCCTGAGCAGAAATCTCATTACAGCTGCTTAGCTTTCCTGCTAACCTGCTTTCTATTTACTGCCCCTGGGGCTTAAGCAAAGAACATTAAGAATGAAATTAAGAAAGGAGAAATGTGGGCTGAATGTCTGAAAAAATCTCCCTGACACAGCAAGACGTGCCAAGCGTGTCTGCAGAGAGATTTTCCGACACTGTCAGCCCCAGGGGCTGCCTCCATCCTGCCGGTACCCACAGTTTGGGAGTGGGGATGCACGGCTTCCCTGAGCACCCCCTGGGCAGGGGTGATCCCGCCGAGCAGCGAGGAGATGGTCTGTCAGCCCCCAGATGTGCTCATGGTGTAGATCACCAGTGCAGCAGTGGCTGTGTTGTAGCCATGAAACTCAAGCACGTGGCTCACCCAGTCAGCAGCTTGCCACAAACAAATCAAAAAATGAGAAAATGGGGGAAAAAAAAAAAAAAAAAAAAAAAANAAAAAAGCACTTTCCTTCCCGCTTCCCTCTCCTGAGGGCTGTGCTCTCCGGCAGCAGTACCTGAGTACCTGCACCCAGCAGAGAAACACCCAGCACCCAGTCTGGTGCTGCAATTAGAGGCTGCCATGTGCTGTCTGTCCTCTAATTTGCTATGCTGGCACAGGCGTCCGTGCTGGTAATTATGCACGTAGTGGGATCTGCAGCATTACACATCGCCACTAGCATGAGCAAGGAGCCAAAAAAACAAGGCTTTGCAAGAGTGCAGCAGAGTGAAAAAATTGTCACGGTTAGAAAACTTCACGCGGTGTGTGTTAGTGCCTCCCCACAGAGGGCTGGGGGGAAATGACGACAGACATCCACTTTTACAAATGAGAATGTGACAACAAATGCATAAATAAGAGCGTCTTTGTTCCCTTCTCCATCACTTCTGCTATTGTGATGTTGCCATCCAGGAGAAATGGTGTCAGAGACACAGATGTCTCTGAGACGGGAAGCACAGCTACAAGGAGGACAGTTTTCTGAAACGCACACTAGTACAGCAGCAGTCACCGCCAGTTTGGGTGGATGTGTGTCCTGTGCAGATTCACAATGCCAGAGCTAATTTCTGGGGTATCTCTAAGCCAGGGGAGGCTGAAGGTCTGAAGGTGAGGGGAGTAGATCCCCGGTTCTCATGTGGACTGCCCTGCACTGAGCCCTTCAACACACACTGAGCTGCATTGATGGGCTCAGCCTCCAGCAAAAGAAAAACACTGGGCTGTGACCATGCCGAGACTCTGTGTAGCCTCCTACATGGTCCCTGCCTCCGGGCACCCACCCCAGGGGCTACAGCAGGAGCTGTTAGAGGTTTGCCAGGCTGGAGACGGCAGAAAGCCTTCCTTCTCCAAAGGATTCTGTCCCAAAGAGCTGCTCTCAGCAGGGAGGGATGCTGGTGCCCTTTCCTTCTGACCAGACCTGGCCCTCAGGACCTGGCTGTCCCCTGCAGCACGTCCCCACAAGGCAGAGCGAGGGCAGAAGGGATGCAAAGTGCTGGTGCTGGGGTGAGCGCAGGTCCTGGTGCTGCCGCACCTCGCAGTGCTGGCAGGCTGGGATGCCCCAGTGTCAGCCTGGGAGCTGGAGCAGGAGCATCGTCCTCTTCTGGGCTCTGCGCTGGCTGACTACGGACAAAACAATAATCTTATCCATGGCTTCTTGCCAGCCTAGACCCGAGATAATAGCTGTGTTCTCTGGAATAAAGGCCATCCCTGAAGAGAGTCCTGCTAACGCAGAGCAGCACTTTGATTTACGAAGGATGGGAACCTCGTTTTTATCTCCTGCTTGAGCTGTTAAAATAATTAATTACTTCTGGGCACTTATAATTAAATCTCTGCTGTATTCCTAGTTATGTTTGAAACATTTAACATTGAACCACTCCATCTGCAATTTCCAGAAAGCAGCAACTGCTGCTGCCTTTACTGTTCCAGTTCCAAAGTGCCCTGGAAGTGTTATTTTTATTTGAACACTTTGGTGGACAGGGATAATTCAGCAGCTCAAATCAACATGACACTTTTTCCATTCCCAGAAATGACACCAAAGAATTCATGAAGTTTTCATCTCTCCAACCAAGTGACCATCACTCACATGAAATTAGAACGCGTGGTGGATTCAGTTTTAATTTATTTGTTTTGCCCCACGATGAGCAATGGAGACAAAGCGTTCATTCTTCCTCATTAGCACCCCCATCATTCCCTCTGGTTTTTGCTGTTGGCGCTCTGCAGGTGGGTCCAGATGTGGGGACATTGCTTTGGGGAAGATAGGAGTTTGGAGAAGCTGTAACTTTGCCCACCCCACACCGAGCAAGTCTCTGCCTTCTCCAGTCCCACTGCGTGACAGGAAGCAGCATCGTGAAGCAGCACCTCACTTGGCACCAAACTCAGGGCACCAGCACAGACAACAGCAAAGCAGGAGCTGAGCCTCTGAGGGCCACAGTGCAGAGAAAACAGAAGGAAGTCAAATTTCAGTGGATGTTACACACACAGTGGTGACACCGCGCACTGCGGTGGACCTGGGGTGGCTGTGGGACCGTGCGGTTGGACACCTCGCCCAGGCAGCCCTGCACACCCTGCAGCCACCCCCAGCACAGGCTGCTTTTTTCTGCACCTGGCCTTCCTGCTTTGGTCATCATTTCAGGATAAGTGAAAAACGTGTTTCCAGAGCTGCCCCTGCACAGCCATCGCCTGGCATTGCACGCAGCTGGACGTCGTAACCCCTGGGCAGAGAACTACAGCCATGCTTGCACCTTGGCACAGACAGAGGTTCTCACCTTTGAGAAATCCCTTGGCCTGGTGGTCTTCAGATGCAGGGGAGAAACAGATGGAGCTAGGACAGCTCCTGTTCTCCTATTTTATTTTATTTTTTAATCATAGGGAGTAAAACTTTGGCTTTTGGAGAACCACCACCCACGTGCTGTATGCGAGCTCTCAGGACACCACACTCAGCTGGCTGCTTTGAATGCAGACCACAGGAGTCGATGGGGTCGAATGTCCCACCCACCACATGCCCGCAGTGGATCTTGTTCTGCTGCGCTGAACTTCCACACCCCAAAATGCTAACAGGGGTACAGGGAAAGCGTAAGGGAATTCATGCCTTCTGCTTTCTCCTCTGGTCACCTGAAATGCCACACTGCCTGCTAAATGCACCAGCAGGAAACCTCCAATTCTCCTTTGTGGAAAGAGAAATTTGCTGTAAAAAATACTATTTAAATTCACTTTGGGGGAGGAAAAAAAAAAAAAAAAAAATCTGTTCAAGGGGCTTATTCAAGGGATTTATAGTCCACTAAACCAGCCCTCAGCCAGCTCTCCCTGCCAGGAGCAGAAATGCCTTGAGGACTACATACAACCACCAGAAAACCCCAAAATCACCAACAGCATCCAGAGATGCTGAAGCATCAGAAAACCCAAGCCAGCCGCTTCCATCCTCTCACCCTCTCCATGCCACCTGGGATTCACAGTGCTTACAGCTCCAGCTTAACTTTCCCCTTGGTCATACAGCGGTGGCTGAGCCTGGGGAGGCACCAGGCATCCCTGCACTCATCCACGAGGAGACGTGGCATCGTGAGGGGTGACCGACTCATTTCCAAAAAGCCCTGTTGGCCACAGGGGAGCGTGTTCTGGCTGGCCTTGTGTCTTCCAAACAATAAACAAGCGGGCAGCTGTGCATAGCAGAGACAGCAGAGGGCAGCTCCACCCTGCCTAACGCACGGAACACGGTTTGCAAGCAGCTGCTGTTTACGCTGCATTCAAAGGTGAGGCAGATGCTGAGACCATGACAGCAGCGGGGAAGATGACGGCAGGCACCGATCCTGGTGCCCTCGCTGCTTGTCCCCAGCGCCTCCGTGCAGACCACAGCCAAAAAGACTGAGTGCATTGCTTTATGGGGGCTGCAGGGAAGGGTGGTCCAGCCTGCTGGTGGGGCCCCGCTGAGGCAGCTGCCTTCCTGCAGGGGAGGACGCCCGTGGGGACCTGGACAAAGGGTGGGTGACGGGGCAGCAGGGCTGCTGGCCTCATTCTGGCCCTGGTGGGGATGGGTTGAAGCTTACGTGGATAAAATCTGTGCTGCTCATGATAAAATAAAAAATAAAAATTAAAATTAAAAATCACCTGTATGTATAAAAATCACCTCGATATTAAAAAAAAAAAAAAAAAAAAAAAAAAAAAAAAAGTAAAAAAGTCAGCAATGAACACGTTCCACCTTCCCTTACGCAGTGGTCTGGCCCTTGGGCAGGGGCAGCACTGAAGTGAAAAAGAGAGAGCAGGATTGCCTCCTGCTCACAGAGCCATGGGAAAGGGTGTGACCTTGTTAAAGATGGGCTTTCCCAAACCGATCCTCAGTAAATAGATCAGAGGACCCCCCGCTCTTACAGAAATAGCAGCAATGAGGGACAGCGGACGGAATTTTAGCCCAGAAATGATCCATCTACTTTCTTGCCTGGACAATTTGTTAGGTGATCAGCACCTATGTGTGACAAATTCAGACCCGAAGCGCCTGCTGATTTCAGCACTAAGCATGTTATCTTCCCCAGGGCTGAGGCAGGTGCATACCATGGGAATCCTCTTCTGCCACAGGTGTCTTCTTTCTCCTCTCCCCTCAGGTCTCTTTCAGCCCTTAAATCCTGCTTTTCACAACAATTTATCTGCAGCTGCGGTGCTTCCCAGCAGGGTCTGGCTGATGGCAAACAGACCACAGCCATCATGTTCTCATCCGCACCATCTGCCTGGCCCCCAGCACTTGCTGAGCCTGAAGCAACCTGCCCCAGCCTTACATACCTCAGCACCCCCAAAGAGTCATCAGGAAAGAGGCCCCCTGAAGCACGAATAAGCCAAGAAAAACAATGAACAGTGGCAATTCATTTATCAGGCTCTGTTGCAATTTTGCTGCTTCTGGAAGGTTTTGCTGCATGTGCAATCGGGTGTTTGTACAAGCACCAAAAACAGGAGCACCTGAGCCCATTATCCTCCAGGACACCACAATCCCCGGTCAGCTCATGGTGGTGTGTCCCTATCACAGGGTGGCTGGGGTGGGCAGGGCCCTCTGGAGGTCCCCTGGCCCAGCCCCTGCTCCAGCAGGGACACCCAGAGCAGGGTGCCCAGCACCACGTCCAGGCGGCTTTGGGAGATCCCCAGGGAGGAGACCCCACAGCCTCTGGGCAGCCTGTGCCAGGGCTCCGCCACCCGCACAGCACAGCAGTGCTCCTGGTGCTCAGGGGGAAGCCATCACCAGGCAGGAGGGCGCTCACCCAACACACCCTGGGCAGGATGCGGGGGTGAGGGGAGATCCAGGAGGCTCCTCACACATCCCCAAACCCATCCCAAAGGTCCTGTCCACCCAACTTCCACGCAGTGGCTGTCCTCAAGCTTCTCTTTTCACGCAATTCCACACTGCTCCGAGTCAGAGACCCAAAAGCTTTTACAGGGGCTCTAGCCATAAAACACCGAGCCGTTTCTACTTGAGCATCGCAGCCCACAAGCTGCGTGCAGAGCAGGTTTCCATGAGTCATTAAGCTCCTCTCCCCCGAGACACAGCTCGCTCTCAGTTACACGCCGGAGGTGCACGCGCCTCCGACAGAAGGTGGGAAGAGGAAGTTTTTAGCTCTCAAGTGTAAAATGAATGTTCAATAAATAGAATCGTTTTTCAGACATGAAAATGCGGCGTCGGAGTCACTAGCGCCCCGGGGCTGTTTACTTGACTGTGCAATTGGCAGCGTGTGGAAGGCAGCAGCTCCTCGGCTTTGTCATGCACGCTGCGGGTTTTTGCCGGAGCATCTCCTGCCCCTCTGCTTGGCTTTTACATACCCATGAGGTGCAGCCCGATGCTGGGGAGCACCTTGAAGGGGGCAGCCCTGGGACAGGAGAGCAAGAAGGTGTGCCAGGGAGGTGCGGCAGAGCGATAGTCACATCTGTGGCCCCCACCTCCTGCCCCTTGCAGTCTCCCTCTGTTCCCTTCCTCCATTCCAAGAGGAAAGCCTCGTGGCTGCTCTTCCCCTGCAGCAGCAGCAGGGCCTGATCCTGCCCGGTTTGAAGGCAAAGCAGAGTGCCTTGCCTAGCGCAAGAGCAGAGTCTTCCTCCTCCCAGCAACCCCCACAGCATCTGTGGCTTTCTGACATTACATTAAAAAAAAAAAAAATCAAACAAAGATTCACTCCTGCTGGACCAAAACTTGGGGTATTCCTTCAAATCCTTGGCCAAGTCCCTGGTCAGCAATAGGACCCAAGGGAACGGCATGGAGCTGCGTCAGGGGAGGGTCAGGCTGGGGGTGAGGAAAAGGTTCTGCACCAGGGGTGGTGGGCATGGCACAGGCTCCCCAGGGCAGTGGGCACGGCCCCGAGCTGCCGGAGCTCAAGGAGCGTTTGGACACCGCTCTCAGACACAGGGTCTGGGTTTGGGGGGTGCTGTGTGGAGCCAAGAGTTGGACTCCATGATCCTTGTGGGTCCCTCCCAGCTCGGGATATTCTGCGGTTCTACGATTCTAGGTACCCTGCCAGCATTGCAAGCATGGCAGGCAGCGTTCCCCCACCAGACCTCAGCGTTCTACAACTCTCATCCATGCCAGCCATAACTCCTCCAAATCCTTTCTGGAGACACTCTGGGAATTAGCACGGGGCAAGAACCACTCCCAGTAAGCAGCTTGAGTGCAGCCACACCATTCTGGGGCTCACATCTCACAGGTATGGGCCACTCCAACCCAGCTGCTACAGAGCCAGAGGATGGCCCAGGGTATTTTCCCATTATAGATATAACCACCATGTCCTATGTCTAAGTGTGAGGTCTCGCATGCCATATTTGTGTGAATTTTTATGGGGAATTAATCTAGAAAAGCATTTTGGCTGCATGCCCCAGTGGAATCCTGGGCTGCTGCACCAGCGCCTCTATCAAGGGATCCCATAACAAGCTTGGAGCTCGAGCAGAAACAGGGCAACAGGAAAAGTACTCACCAAGCATCCTCTGGAAGCATGGCCAGATGACCATGGAGCTTTACACTCAGATGTTGGAAAGCCCCTTGGGAAGACGGAAGAGCACTAGGTGCCTGGGCTGCAGGCCCACCTGGAGCACCGGCGGCCAGGACGGACCCTGCACAGATCCTCACCTTATTGTTAGTCCAAACCATGCGGAGGTTTGTTCCCTGCTCAGAAGATCCATCCTGGCTATCAGGGCTGTCAAGGACAGCCAACAACTGAAGGGACAAGCTCCAGCTCCTGTATGGCCACGATGCTTCAAGCAGAAGGGGCACATGGGGATGCACAGAGCATCATCATCGTCAACATTTGTGCAAGGAGTGCGGCCATGCTGGGGATCCTGCACCTTCCCCGCTATAAGCAGATGTGTCAGGAGGAAGGAGATGAACTCTGACCAGCCACTGTGTGCTGTGGGGATATCATCAGGAGGATGTCAGGGCTCGTGGGTAGTATCTGGCTTTTTGAGCTTTGCAATTAAATGCTGAGCTCCTCATCTAATTTACTACCACATTAAGCACACAGAACGACAACTTATTGTTTTATGATTGCTCCCAGGGGAAGTTAAACTATTGCAGCATCCTGCAAGATCTTCAGCGAAGGCTGGAGGTTACTCCAGCATCGTCAGCAACTTCACTGTGAGGCCAAAAATACAGCGGCACGTTGCAGCCATTAGGCTCGTGCCTGCACTGTGACAGCCAAGCCTCTGGCCTCGTCCAGGCGTGACGGACACCTGGCCACAACGTGGCTGTGGGCAGCCTCGCAGCTGCTCTAAGGCAGGAAAAGGGGAGCAGGTAAGAAAAAAAGACAACACCCATCCCAAGCTGACTAAACAACACTTGTCCCAAGCCAGCATCGCTGTTCACACAAGTTCACAGATTTTCAGGACACACCCAAGAACATCCCTAAATGACCATCACCCCAGGCAGCTGTTCGATGGAAGAAGGAAATGGTTCGGACACCAGCCGCATCTGACACTTTCTTGTCATTGGCATGTGCTGCGTGGTAAAACTCCTGCGTTGCCATGGTTTTCTGGGCTTCAAGGGGTGTTTTTGCTTGGTACTGTTAGTTTTTCACAATCTGCTGTCTTAATTCTTGAAATAGGTTGATCAAAATGAGTTAAAATGGGGGACATATTTGTAAAAATTCTCAAAAATCGGTGCCCGTGATACACAGGGTGACAGATGCTCTCAGGGAGATGTCAGAAGTAAAAAGTGTCTCTGAGCGGCCTTGGTGGAGCTGTGTCTTCATGTCACACCGGGTTATTCCGCAAAATTGTGTCTTCAGGAATTAAACTGCGACGTGGCTGCTTTCCCTGCCTGCAAAGTTAGGAGCCTGCAAGATGCCACCTCTGCCACCTGTGTATCTGTGAGATTGTCACACTTGCTGTAGTCCCTGAGAGCTCTTCGGATCCTTTGTAAGTCCCAAAGCTTCATAAACTAGACCAAAAATGCTTTGATTGCATAGGGTCCTTTGCTAACAGACAATAATAATAATAATAATAATAATAATAATAATAATAAAAGTAGTTATTTTCTTGCAGGGCTTTTCTTCCTCAACCCCGGTGAACCTCTCTTGGCCAATAGTCTCTCCTTGGCCTCTCTGTTCCCCTGCTCTCACCCCAGAGAAATGCCTCCCACTTCTCAGGAGCCTCCCTATGGCTTTCATAAGAGCTTCAGGAGTTTCTTCTTTGTTTTTTAGCCTCAGACTCATTTCTCCAGCTATCAAGTGATACTTAATGCAAATGTCCTCATAGGTCAAGCCACTTCAGACGCTGAGCTGCTGGAGATGAGAAAAGTAACAACTTGTTGTTAAGTCTGTGCAGTTTCTATGGCAGCAAGAAGAGCGATTTTCCATCAGGCTCCACTTCTGAGCTGCCGCCTCCAGAGCAGATCCTGGGCTCTGGCAATGACAAGCCCCCATCCGACCCGTGGCGTCAGGACCCACCGAGGTGCTGGTGCTGGAGCTGGAGCTGGAGCTGGCTGACAGCTCGCTGCCTGGAGCACGAGACTTGCAGCTCTGCAGGCTTGCACCTCAGTTAGGAGGTGGGAATGGAGCAGAAGCCATAGGGCTGAAGGGCTGTCGAGTCAGGGGGAGCAGGTGAAGGAAGAGGAGAGCTTGGTGAGGACAGACTAGGAGATGAACTAGATGAAATCGCATCTGTGCTCCTTCAAGCTGCCTCACTGGGAGAGGACACTCTCTCAACCCATATGATCTAACAAGAAAAACAAATGTTGGCTTTTTTTGGAAAGAAGTGAGATATTGAACAAGTGATAAAGGTTTTTACCTCCGTTATGCTGGGCTGAAAATGCATAATGAGATATTTAGGAAGCAGGAGGACCTTTGCAAGGGTGGAAAAGTATCTGTAACAGGGAAAGCATGTTGCGTGTCAGGGCTACCAGCACCGCTGCTTTACTGGGAGTACTGGGTGAGAGACAGCCTTCCTGGGAACAGACCGCAGCTGCACGGTGGTTTGTCTGCACACCTGTAGGGATCCTCCAAAACATGGTTTGAGATTTCTACAGATACAAAACATATCTGCCCGGTTTATGTCATTTATTGTAGAGGTAGCTCAACATTCTTGGCTTTATTCTTGTCCCTATTGCATTATTAAGCCAAATCAGTTGTTTCCTGACCAAAACCACAGGTTGTCTTTGAGAACCTAGGGATGATGTGCTGTTCTCTCTTCGAACAGTTGGGAAAGCCGTTCTGAAGGCTCACAAGGCTGTCCCTGGAGCGTGTTACATGGTAGATTTGCTCGGAGACAGGGCGTTACTTTTCTGCCAAAGTCTACTGCTGTTCTGAGCAAAGAGAACAACTCTCCAGATCCCTGGCATGGAAAAAGGACCGAAAAAGAAGTACAGGATGGTGCCACATTGCATTGGGAATGGGACTCTTCTCTCCAGCCCTCCAAAACTGCTGGAGGGAGTTGGAGAATCCCTGTGAGTCCCTTCCAGCTCGGGATATTCTGTGATTCTGTGGTTCTGTTGGAGACAAAACTGTTGGTTATGCCTACTGCATGGATAAAGACATGAGGGGAAGGAGGCTGAGGAACTTCATTTCTCACAGAAAACCCTCAAAGACCAGCAGACTTGAACAGTGGGCACGGGGCACACTTCCCTTGAGCTGCCTCAGGGAATCCCTCAGATCATTTGGGGTCAGGACACTGCCTGCATTGACCCTAATACAGGCTTGTGCTGGGGCTGCACACTGCAACCGCACCTGCAATGACATGGTGACACCGCATTCAGGAAGCCACTTGGGAACTGGGGACTTTAGGAAAAGCCCTCCGGCTTGGTCACAGGAGCACCCAGGCATGAACAGCCCCGATGGCAGGGCAGTTTGCAGGGCAGATGTAACAGCATCCAGCTGTGGGACAGCCCAGGAAAGGCCAGAGGCTGCCCCACACCTCCTCGGAGGCTGGCAGCGCAGCACAGCTTAGCCAGGGCACAGCTGGGCAGGGCACGAGCAACTCCCCGCCGTCGTGCTCCCAGCCCCGCACATCGCAGCTCGCAGCCTGCACCGCTGCTGTGCCTGCCCACCGCGGAGGTGCCAGCACAGCCCAGCGAACACAGGCACGGCACAGGCTTGTAATAGGCTCTGAAGTGGAAGAAAGCATTTTCTCAGCATTTTATTTCAACTAATGCGCTCAGGCTAGTATCACACTGTGCTATTAATGCCGCCCTGGTTTGTAATTCTGCTTTTATGCTGGCTTCATTTTTCTCTTTTTAATACCGCTACCAAGCCTTCTGGTTCTTAAATGTGGGACCTATTTTTCTGGCTGCTGTAGCAGAAAGAGCTAATTTGGTCCTTCTGTGTATAAGCAACAGGACTGTGAAGTGCAATAGCTGGCGATTTTATCTCCGCGTACGTCCTTGGTCAGACTGACACCAGAATACTGCATCCTGCTGAGGTGCCCATATTTTAAAGAGAACATAAAAAAAAAAAAAATGGAGCGGGTAAAGAAAAGAGCCATAAAAAATGGTTTGAGAGCTGAGGAAAACCACTTACAGGGAGAGACTTCTGGAGGTCAGCCTCTGTAACTTGTCAGAAAGAAACCTGAGAAGTGATTTGATGATGTGCGTAAGTACATGTGTGGAGAGAAAATATGGGATGCGAAGGGGGACTAAAAGTTTAGTCTGAGGGAGGCACACAGATAGACAGTGACAGGCACCGGTGAACACTCTGGGCTGAATTAGAAATGAGACACACTTCTTAACCACAGGGACAATCACCGTCAGAGTAAAATTGCAAAGAATGTGATGGGTTCGAGACAAGTTTGGATGCTAATTCTGTACTTCAGGAAAGACGCAGGGGTCCCGGGAGGGAAATCAAGGTGAGTTTGCCCAAATACAATCTGGAAAAGGACAGGAGTTTGGGGAGGGATATGGGGAGGGAGAAACAGGGCTCTCAGCCACAGGTGGGAAGGAGGGCAGATGCTATGGGGCTGCTCCCGTGTGAACATCTTCAGGGCCAAGGAGCTGGAGGATGAATGCAGGCACCCCAGCCAGCCCTGGTACAGAACCCCAGAATAATCACAGGATGGGGAGGGACCTCTGGAGGTCCCCTGGCCCAACTCCTGCTGCAGCAGGGACACCTAAAGCAGGGTGCCTGGGCTCACATCCAGTGCTTCCATGCAGTGATGCCCTGGCCAGCACAGCCATAGCCAGAAATGCTCATCCCATCTAACGAGAAAAATGTCATTGCACTCCTGAAACTGAACATTTCCCACCCAACTACAATGAGGTGTCCACAACATTTCTGGGCAGTTTCTGCTGCTGAGATGCTTGCATTCTTCCCCTTGATGTTTAACACAAAAGTGTTAACTTGAGCCAGCTTCCCTCTGCCTTACCCCCAGTGGACACTGAGGAGGGCACACACTGTCCCTCGTTGTAAACTTCTACTATGCTTTCCTTCTTAGATTTTTAAAAGTTATGAAGATACACCCCTTTCAGGTTTTCTTCTTCTAAGTGAAGTGGCATTCATGCTGGGCACCCTTCCCCCAGGCTGTGCTTCTCTGTGCCCCTTGTGTTTCTCGCTGCCCGTTCCTGGATGGCCCCAGGTCCCCTCTCTGGGGACAGCGACAGGGCCCGAGGGAACGGCATGGA
>VXAV01004841.1:0-51799 GCA_013399715.1 Alectura lathami
TTTTTTTTTTTTTTTTAATTTAAAACTTTCCTGAGTTTCAGATTTTAATTTCTTGTGGTTGCTAATGATGCAAATGAATAATCAGGTCACAAAAGTAAATATATGGTGTGCTTGCCTCTGACAGCAAAACTTGAACTTGGTGACCAAAAAGGTCCAAGGAGATTATTTCTTCAGCAAATCCAATGTATTTCAGTAGCGCTCACATCAAGTTCAGGATTGTGACAGAGGCGAAAAACGCTGGGCAGCAATAATGATTCCTGGTGGCAAGGAACAGGAAATGGAGAGGATGAACTGAAAGAGACCATGAAGAACTTAGGCACCAAAACGCTGTGTGTTTAGGTGGGAAACAGGAGAGAAAACAGAAGCAAACAGAACATGCGAGCATCGACTGTCAGGGCAAGGGACTCCTGCAGTAGGTTGGTGGGTCTGGGGGTATCGCCCCGCCATGAGGTGCCATTGGGTTGATCACCAGCTGCTGCCTGGCCCATGTGAGAGGGGACTCAGTGTGCCCCAGCTCTCTCACCTCTGTTTCCACAGCAGGAAACTCTGGTGAGCATGCTGGCACTTTTGGGAGCATGGCTGGCCCCCGCTGGCACGACGGATGGACGAGCACCTGCCTTTGCTGCTCGCCAGCAGGGCTCTGGCAGCGCTCGCCCCTCACCGGAGCTGCAGGGAGGCCTGGAGGCCAGGAGTGCGCTGCCCGCTTGCTGCTGCGGGCTGCAGGGGGCTAGGGGGTGTGAGAGCAGCCGTCTGCCCAGCCTCAGCAAAACAGCCCAAACGTTTGCAAAGCAATTAATGGAGGAATTATTTCTGTTCCACTGAGGGATCTAGGATGGGCTGCCCTCTGTATACAAGCAAGCTTCCAGCAGTTACTGAAAACAGATTTGACAGCAGCAGGTTTTACAACTCTATTAGAACATCCAAGTGTAATGCAGTCAAACTGGAGTTTAAAACTGGGAGGAGTGCTGTTTCCACTCTTGTTGAGCTTCCTAGAAAGAAATGTAGCCTAATTTTATGTTTAGGGGCTTATTATCTTTGTTTTTTAATGTAAATCTTGGTGTTTTGAATACAGACCTTCAAATTAGTAGTAGTCCATAGTAAGCATCATTCTTTAACTATTTTTTGTCTCTAACCTCCCTTTAAAGTAAGCATGGTTTGCATAAGATTCTTCCCTGCTGTCCGTGTCTGCTTAGATGTACCTCACGGGGCAGCAAGGCTGCAGTCAGCAAAGTCCCGCTGTGCCGTTTCGTTAGGAGCAGTGCCTCGTAGCAGTCTAAGGTACACTCTAATTTATGCCCCGAGGATGTGCTCCTGCTAGTGCAACATAGAGAAAGAAAGACTGGCGCTGCAGCAGATCTTGCCTGCTCCCATCTGCTGCCAGGGTATGGCCAGGGTGGGAAGGAGGAGGGTGCTCTGTCAGTTCTTGGGTGCAGAGTGGGGTGATTCCTGCCCAGCTTTGAGATCTCTTACAGCTCCAGGAGGTTTCGGCTGCCTCCTTGCCATAGAAATCTGTCCGTTACCTGGTATCGGAGCTCCACGTTGGGATCTGGTGATATTATATTTCTGCCCTGCAGGGCCAGCAGTGGCAGTATCCCAGCGTCACAATGATTCATTGTGCATATACCGAAGGCTCTTACCATTCTGAAGTGGTATGCTGCCGATCCTTCAAGGGCTCCTAATTAGAGAAGATCAGTGGAAAACCTCATGTGTGTATTTGAATTTCCAAGATTCCTTGAACTCTTGGCGTAGAATTCATTACCAAAACGGTTGAGAACCTGCACTTAAAATGGGATAATATTATGCTGCTTTGTCAAGACTTATACTAGGGAAAGCGTAAACAAAGGATTAAATGATTGTAAGAGGAAAACTTCTCCCCTCCACCATAGCTTTTTATTTATTTATTTATTTATTTATTTATTTATTACTTATTTTTATTTCTTATTATTATTTCTGTAAGGTTGAGAAAATTACTCTTTCACAGAATTGCATCTAGGCACTTAATTTTATCTCTGGTGCATGGGATGGCTCAGTACAGGAAAGCACATGCAGTATTTATGTTGCTGTGAGAAAGCGTTATACTCATAGCTTGGCCTGATCTACAAATAAAAGCTTTTGTGCCAGGAGATCTCTTTTGGCCAGGATCACTATAGTTGTTTAAAGTCTGCACTGTGCTGCAGCCCCTCGTATTAATATTTACAAGTACATCATATTTCCATTTGGGAATAAACTGGTCCCATATAAACGGCTCCTTTATCTGGTGAACAGTGGCTCTGAAACACAGCAGCGCACGTTTCGTATGTAACGTTCACAATGTCCTTGCTTTTTCTGCGAGGCTGCCGTTAACGGTAAACTCTTGATCCTTAATTCATGACCGCTGACTGACACTGCATCTTCTTCCCAAATGCTCCACCCAGTTGTGCGTCTGTTTTGGGAGCTGCTGGGTCGTGATGGGCAGACAGCGGCCTGCGGGACTCGGCTCCCTGCTGCCGGAGCGGGTCGCTGGAGAAACTGTGGCTGTTTGTCAGTGTCCTCTGTAAATCTGGGCCACGGTGGGAAGAGGTGAAACCTGGAGGCAGTTCTGCAGCAGCTCGAGAGAATGATTTAGCTGATGTGAGGCAATGCTGATATAAATGTATGGAGCAGCAGAGGTGAAGGGGAATTCTCCATTTCTGCTTGCCCACTGAACTCTTAACCACAATACGTGTACAGTTTGAGGTGAGGAAGATCCCCTTGTTATTTTCAAGCTATGCTTGGAACTGTGATGTCACACGATAATACCACCTCTTTGAACAGAAGGTTTCACTTCTCTATTTGCTTTCTGAGCAGGCATGGTTCAGGTCTGTGCTTGTAAGCAAACTCACCCCTTCTTTCCTTAAAACTCAGTAGAGTGAGGACTGTTAGGCTGCAAATATTTTGGTAAGGGCTGTTTCAGCAACATGCAAAAATGCTCTCTGCAAAAGGTAGAATGACTGAAGACGGAAAAAAAAATCTAATTTCATTGGGAATAAATGGGATAGAAATCTGAAGCCCTAGATTAGAATTTCTATCTTACTATAGTTTTAAACATTTTGCTTTCTTCCTCTTTTCTCTGCCTCTATGAGAGGAAGAAACCTAGAAGATGGGAACACAAAACTGAAAAGAATCTGTAAAAATTAATATACCAAATTATTGAAAGATTTTAAAGGAAGTGATCTTGAGTGGAAGACCCATAATTTCACTGATGGCTGCTTTTACTTCAGTAAGTTTCTCTTGAAAAATTTCAGTGATCTCCATATGTGGAAATGAGTGTGGGAGAGGATCCTGCAGAGAAGTAATTTGAATGCAGTCTTTCCGTTCTTTTTCTCATGCTTGCCTTTCCCAATCTCAACAGGATTTATCTGAAAACAATACACTGATGTGGTTTTTTACTATCTCTTGCTGTTGCATTAGCATTCTAACTTTGACTTAGTATCTGAGGTTGGATGTGAGCGACTTAAGGCAGCATCTAGCCAGTAGTCACTAGTGCAGGTGATGGACGCTTCAGGGGAATTAGAAATCTCTCATTTTTTCAGCTCTTGTGCATGTAAGCATCTTACGTTCACCAATATTCTCAGGGAACTTAATACCTGCAAGAGATGCTTTAGTGTCAGTTGCGCTGAAGCATAGCTCTTTCACTAAATGGTGTTTATTGTTTTATTGTTATGTTCATGTTAAGGATAATTGTGATTAGGCAGCCATTAGCATGCTCGGTCATCTAAAGGCATGGGGTGCTGAGGTAAGTGAGTGGTATCTGGCCTCCTTTTCTCTTGCCATAACCAGGTAATGCTGCGCTTTCTGGCTGGGATTTTTTTGAATAGATGTTTGACTCATACTTCATGTAACCACAAAAACCTAATCCTGCAAACACCAAAGCAAGCATGAAACTTGCTCAGATGAGCGTTTTTACTGACATGGAGATCGCTGAGGTGAACAGTCACTCATTTGCATGTAGTAAGAAATGCAGAAATGGAATCGTTGGCCCTCAGAACTGTAAAGGTGCCCTACAGTTCCCTTTAACACCTCTTTTATCTTTCTATAAAGAATTACCGAAGGAGAAAGCACTCCCATGAGACTTACCTGAAACAAAGCCTTTCAGAAGTCTTTCTTGCTATGCAGAGTGTGTCTCTTCATGTGCCTAGACTCATTTTCAGAGGTCTTGACCGAGCTGTTTAGTCTGACACACACTACGGGAGTGCATTAAATAAATTACACCTAGATTAAAATTCCTGTGAAATTACATTAATCTTTATTTTTTATAATTTATATTATATTATAATCAGTAGGTCCTCGATGAGTAAAATCAAGTTGCATTTAAAGATGTTTATTCTTGCACGCTGGTACTTTCTGCTTTTCATTAGGTTAGCCTAGTTTAATACTTTGCCTCTCATGCACTAACAAAAAACTATTTCACCGTTTGGCTGGAGCTGCATCAGCAAGTATTTAGGTTCAACCAGTTCATATTAGGAGTTACGCAGTTTCTAAGTAATGCAAATATTTCTGCTGGTCTTTCAGCAAAGCTGTAACTTTTTTGTCTCAACATCCGACTCAGTGTGTTAAGTATCTGGTGCTTTATTCTGTGGAAACTTCCCTACAGCTTCAACGTATTTCCCTGTCCTCAGCTGTGTGGTGTCCGTAAGAGACTACATCTACCTGGTGCAGAGATTGTGTGGTTTGGTTTCAGCCTCAGAATATGGGCAACCTTGCCAAACATCATCTGTGATATTCAGCAATTGGTTGTGCTGGATATTGTCACTGGGGTGTCGTGAAAGTCCTTAAAAAGGTGTGTGACCACAGAGCTGCCTACTGGTTAGAGCTCCAGTAGGCACGAGTGACGTGAATAGTTTTGGGAAATCGTAATTACCTGTGCTGTTGCTTTGATGCAAAATCAAGACTATAAACTGAAGGAAGTAATCCTGATCTTGTGTGTTCTGCTTTTTTTTTTTTTTTTTTTTTCTGTACAAATGTACATTTATTGTAAATTGGTCAAAGTTCAGAAACACAAGCCAAAAGTATCACTGAAGGGATGTCTCCAGCAAACCTGGTAAAACCCTGCTTGTAAAACTTTTTGAGTGGTCCTTCAATGTTTCTTGATTCCTTTTATGGCTGTTAATTATATAGTATCAGTTCTGGTTTGCAGGTTATTATCCCATCTGAAATTTGCAAATGCTGGGTCCTTGTACTGGTCCGTACCCGTACCTTCTTAAACATCACACAAAGTATATTCCCTGGAAGAAGCTCCTCACTGTCAGGTAGAACGGAGTGTGCTGTAGGTAGGCATACGTCTAGGAGCTATAGTCTCCTTGAGTTTGAAGGGAGTTAGGAGCAAGGGTCTCTAATGTAGGCATAGGCTCTGTGTTAGACCTGTGCTTTATTTTTTTCTTCCTCTGATGGTTTTGATATACACATGATTCTAAAAATTAAAGGGTGGTGAGGTCAGCCAGAGAAAGTGAGTGGGACTTGGTGACTAGAAATGGAAGTTTTGATGATAATGGCATCTGCTCAAGTGCGTTGTGATTTTAAAAGCCTGTTTCTTTCATGCTAACATCAAAAATAATCAGTGCTCAGATACAGATAGTGCGGTATTCTTGAGAAATGGATGGAAAAATCAAGCGCCACAAGGTAGCAGTGCCAACTTCCTTAACTGCATCTCATAACTGCATATCATCCTGGGCCAGTAGGGGTAATTTACTGTGGATCACTTTAAGTCTTGTCCTTCTTGATAACAGTATCAGCTTGAAACACTTCCTGCCCATTTTTGCTTGCAGACTGCCATGTTTCTTTTGCCATTTATACATGTATGTATGTATATGTATACACACAAACAATATGTTTTTGTTTGCATAATTGTCCTGGCTTATGTACTTTCCAACTAGCAATATGGATGACTTCTGCTGGCAGGACTTTTCCAAGAGGTACATGCACTTGGATTCAAGCAGAAGTTATTTTTCAAATCTTCTTCAAGTCACACAAATTTCAACATGCAAATTCCATATTAGAAATAAAAAGTATACTTCTGTTTTATAAGATTTATGGACTCTAATATATAAGCATTGTCTACCTAGATATATAAGCATTGTCTACCTAGATCCTAACTGCAAACATCAGGAGATAATTGTCCTGGTTATCAAACTGCCTTCTTTTCTTCAGAATAAGGCAAATGTATACTCAGTCAAAGGTGTGTGTATTTTGTGTTCCCTGTATCACATACCAAAAGCCTAACCAGAATTGTGCCTGATGCTCTCCTACAATTTCAGTGAAGCAGAACCTTTTCCATCATCCAGAAAAGAAGGGCCAAACTGATACGTTCACACCCAGTTAATGAGTGCGCGTGGCACAGAAGACAGAAAACCTCCATTACAGCCTGGGCAAATGGTGCTCCTGCAGATTAGTAGAACACTGGATGCTGCTGCAGCTTGCTATGGGATGAGGCATCAGCAGCATTGTCTTAACTGGCTGCATTATGGCTTTTTTGTCGCTTCAGTTACAAAGCAAAAGACAGGCATTAAGCCACCCTGGAGTTATTGTTTTCACCAGTGCTGGGCAGTTATCTAACTGCTGACTGTGAGGAATGCGCACCCCTACTTGTGACCAGCAGTAAAGTACTAGGCTGTGTTAATTCAGGTGTTTCTGGTCCCTTCCTTCAGCGGTGCATGAAAGTGCTCTGAAAACATAAATTTCTGGAGGCTATTTCTATTTCGTCTGTAGAAGTGCTGTAGTGAGCATGTTAAACTACAGCTGATGTGAGGTAGCACTCAAGGCTTTGCACAGCTACACTCCTTCGTTTTCATGCAGCACTGTTATTAACATTTGCCTTTTACACCTCTAGGTACTAGCAGAAGTCATCCCATCTGCCTTGTATATTTGTGAGCATTTTTCCTTGCCAGTGGTATGTTCATGTGTGGAGGACAGTTCATAATACAGTCTTAATGTGGAATGTTTAAGCTATATAACAGGTGTGAGAACAGGCAAAAAAAGAGAAGCCAAATTCAGCTATAACTAGGATCTTTATTTTCTTAGAAGAAGGGGTTGTGTGGCGTTTGACCAGAATGCCTGCTTTATTTAAAGAAAAAGGCTCCCGTGTATTACTTCAGGGGACAGTGCTCCCTCTGCTAGTTGCTTGGGAGAAAAAGTGTTTTTTGGAATGTGTCTGCAAAACATGCATGGCATTTCTGAGGCAATTAAGAGATTCCAAGCTTTAAGGGAAATTAATTCATGTTCTGTTGAGTTCTAGTAATGGTCATGTTCCAGGCAAACTTTTCACAAAGATAGGTTTTGTTAGTGGGAAGAAGTTGGCATTAGGAGCATTTGATGATTATTAAGAAATTAACGCTGTGATGTGAGCAGCTACAATGCGCTAACTTGTGTGGGAACGATCAAGGTCTTTGCTTGGTTACTGGTCAGCTCCTTTGTCCACCCTTATTCTTTGAATTTGTGCTGCTGCAGTTTTAGACTTTATCATTTTATTTTGACCTGTGACTTACGGTATGACCTAAATTTGGAATAAGAAGAGCATTCAAAGTAAAAATTCAGAGTCTTGAAAGCGTTCTTCACGAGAATACATCAGTGTAAACATGAGCTTTGGTAGAAATAGTTGTAACTGAGCAGCTTTTACTCCAACAACTAAGGGCAGGGATGTGTAGAAGGGTGTGACCTACACCCTAGGGCTTGTCTAGATGGGGTCACGGCAAAAAGCCACTTGCAGTGCTGGCTGAGGACATGAAGATGAGAGCGAGCAGTGCTGAGTCCACGGGGTCTGGCCTTTCTGGGTGTGTTCTGTGCAGCTCCTCAGCAGCCTAATGCAATTACATGGGAGGGGAGAGGAGTGGCCATCTATAACTGCCCATTTAGAAATTTTTTTTGAGTGCAGACGCAGGCATTTGGCATGAAGTAACGGGAGTGCCTTGTTACTATGCTCTGTGTAGTCCATCTGTTTGCTGCTGGTGTTTGAAGGTGTATATTTAGGATTGTGGATCAGAAAGTCGCAGTTGCTAATTCAGCTCTGCAGGCCCCCAGTGTCTGGTCTCAGACAGGCCGTTCTGGCCTTCATCTCAATATGCAAATATTTAAAATGAGAAGAACATCTGTTAACATCATAGGATGTCGTGTAGATGATTTAATGGTTGTAGCAGACTGAATGGGGTAAAGTGCTGTGCTAATGCCGCTATGGTGGCTCTAAGCCACTGGTATGATGCAGCTGTGAGAAAGGCTAATGTGCTGCTACAATGCATTAGACATGATATTTTTGTAGAAAGATGGAGAAATGCTAATAGCATTTCACAAAGGCTTCCTGAGACCTCATTTGGAATATTGTGTCCGACACTGCTTGCTTGCAGTCAGGAAAGATGGCCTTAAATTGGAACAGGTGCCAAGACAGACTTCGAGGCTGATCAGAGTTATGGAGTTAGCTTTCAAATTGGAAAGCTGCTGTTGTTTAGCTTGCTCAAATGAAGGCTGAGCGAGCATGGATAATGATATTCTTTGTAAATGAATTTATGGATAAACATCAGGACTGAAGAACTATTTCACCTAACATGTAACCGTTTTGCCTGATGCTGATGCTATTAGAATTGCTCCTGAATGAATATAGAGGAGAAGTTGTAAGAACATCCCTAAGCATTTCTTCTGAACAGAACAGTGGGGCAAAGAACCTGAATAGTTTTACGTGTGAGTTTATTAACCTGTACAGGAGATTTTAATCTGGAATGACTGTAGAAAGTCAAGACGAGTCTTTGGATTTAAGGTATTTGGAGTATTGAGGTCTCCAAGGGTCTGAAGGGAGATTTGGAGCTCTTTGTTTTTGTTAAACTTATTTGGTACTAACAGCATCCTTCAGGGTTTACAGTAGTGGCAAAGTGGATAAGAAGTATGTTTTTTTTCCTGCTCTTCTCCTCCCAAACCTTTTAATAACAACTTATTTTGCTTGGCCTCGCTTCTGCCCCCATTTTCTCACATTCAGCGTTGAACTGATTACAAGATCTGGGGTCAGGGATGAATGGCTCCCTGTGGGGAAATAGGCACAGAATGACAAATATTTGTATCCTCTTTTGTTGTGTGATACGTGGTCCACTTCCTGTGATAATTTAGGAGTACTTGTTACTTTGCAATTTAAAAAAAAAAAGCTGCTATTATGGAGACATAGGATATGGCCAATGCCCTCAGTCTCCATTTCTCCCTCTATGGTATTCTGTAATTACAGCCTTTCCTACAGCTATTATGCTTTTCATAGGATATTGAAAAGGGTTTTGTGGTGTTTGGGGCACAAGGAACAGAGATACTGTGGAAAGTTCAGGGCTTTGCATTCATTGCATGGCTGCCCACAGTCGCGCATCCATCCCAGAGCAACCAGGCCTTGTTTCTGAGCTGTGTTGAGGCACACATTGAAATGTCACATGGGCAGTCCAGACGAGAAGTTGCAGCCTTGCCACTACTGAATCTTTGCTGTCTTGTCTGGAGAAGTTCTTCTGTCATGATGTCTGGAGGATATATGTTTGGCTTCTCCTGCACCCTGGAAGGAGTGTTCTCAGTGAGCGTCGTCGTGCCGTTTGGTTATCCCTCTGCCGTCGCATTTGCGGCATCTGTGAGAAAGTGAACTTCCAGGGAAATCAGCATACCATTGAAGGCCTCAGACTGAAAGGGGAAATAAGAAAGGAAAAGGAGACGTGAAATTCTTTCATGGGGTCCGACTTTGGTATTGAGTTAGGTCACCAGAATATGGGGAGAAAGCAGAGAACGATAAAAAGCAGCACTTCCACTTCCACTAGGTTGTCTCGTTTGTCACAAAGCCACACAGCCGGAGAGTTGCGTCGTGTTTCGAACGCATCCATGGCATAGCTGCTTCCTGCTAAGTGTGCAGCGGGGAGAAGTTGTTCCTAAATTAGGATGTTAAGGTCACAGAGGAAGCAGCTGGTAAAGATGGAGTACAGCTTTCTACATTTTATTCTGGACAGGATCTAAAGAGAAAGTTTCTCTGCAGTGTTTCACGGGAGGGCCAGATTACAAAGCACAATCTAAGTTCTTACCTTATGGGTTTTTAGGCTCAGGCCATATCGTGCCACCCAACATTCAGCTGACCATGAAAGGACTCTGTGCTCTACGTGACTATTACTGTAATAAAAAATTGATTCTTGCAGGGAACCACTGTAATACAAACGATTATTTATAAAATAGGTTGTTAAGCAGTGGGGAACTCTTAGGAAAGTAAATCAGGTAAACAAGGTTATACCTGCTTTTACCAATGTGTTTTTTTACAGATTATTTGAGAAGGAGAGAAATAATTTGTAGTAGCTCATTAATGTTATAATTTTATAATTGGGACCAGTTGAACGTCACTTTTATTTTTCCCTTAAAAAATCTGTGGCTCCATTTTAGAGTGAATTCTGTTTCAATAATTGAGTCAAATTTGTAAGAGTGTACTTCAGCTTTGCTGACTAAACTTAATAGCCAGTCTCTTGAAAGCTTTAGCCATAATATTTATAGTGTAGCAGACAGCTAATGTGATTTATAATTTACTTTGAGATAAAACAAGAAAAACACGCTAGGGAATACGTTTTAATTGAAATTTCTTTCCCCTGTTCAACACCTTACAGATCATCAATCTGAATAAAAATGCACTGAGAACTTGTCTTTTGTTGACAACCGTGTGACAGCATCTGCGTGGTTTATATTTAAACCATGGGATTATCTCGAATACTTTCAGATGGTCTGAAGTGAACTTCCAGCAATGCCCTTCATGATGAGTTCCTGTAATTAATGGTTCCTGAAACAGCAGGCCTCCAGCACTTCCTCTCTCCCACATCTCTGTGAACTGTGAAGCCTAAGGATCAAAGAAATGTTAACTGTATTGGCTTTAGGCTGTGCAAAGTATAAACCCAGATCGCTTGTGCTTAAATGTTTGCTGAAAAGTTCTAGTGCTTCCTTGTGTGCGCAAGGTAACTAGCGTAAGCCAGCCCATAATTGCTGTAGCCGTATCCTTCAAATCCTCTTATTCTAGGAAGAAAGCCTTTTCTAGGTTAGCTATGCTGATTTTGGATGGAGGTTCTTAAGCTGAGAAACTATTTATTACCCAAAAAGAAAATACCTCATGGTAGATTTAAACTGGTGCAGTCTATGTGTCTGTCGTGATGGCAGAAACACGCTTCCATGCCAGGAATCCGTCATCGTGCATGTGTTGTTCTCCTCCTTCAGCTGCACAGGCCGTGGTGGGGCCCGGGCCCTTGTGGCCGTGAGGAGGCGCGGGCGGCTGCCCGCAGCTGCAAGGCGCGGGGGGAGAGTGGGGCCAACCCCCCTTGGTGCAGGTCTCTCCTGGCCTCCCTGATGAGGAGGGATGTGGGTGAGAACAGAGTCTTTCTCAGGTCACTGCTGGCAGAAAGCAGATTGTGAGCGCTGTACCACTGCTGATGTTGGGGCCTGGAGACATGAGCTGGGAGAGGATAAAATAAACAGAGGAGAGTGGTTCCATGAAGTGTGCAGAGACAAACACCAAAACTTGCTTTGTGTCTTTTTTGGTCAGTTGCCCTTTTTCTTTTTTTAAACAACTTCAGCATCAACCGGTGGTTACAGGTTTTTATGTACCCGTTACCCTAATTAGCAAACGTATAGGAACTTACTGGTGAGTAGGAGAGACTTGGAATGCTAACTTTTGATAAATGTTTAGGGTCACAAGTGATAATTGGCTTCTGTATGAGTTGCAGCCATTGGACTGTGTAGGTTATGGCTCACAGTAACCGTCCTTCCTGTCCATTGTAGGCCTGCAATGTCAGGGCAAACCTGTGGCAGAAGCCAGGAAAACTGGGTCTCATTTTATCTGCATCATCAGCCAGTGCTGAGCCAAACTGGAGAGCAAGAGCTGGTGCAACATTGAATGTATTGCTGTCACTGAGACCTCCGCAGAAGAAACACGAGTGAATGCCATTGCACATTTTGCTGACATACACCTTTCCAGCGCTCATCAGCAAGGTCCAGGTGTTTTTAACATTTTTGTTCCCCTATTGCATTTGGGGGTCAAATGAGGGTAACTGGGCATCACTTTCAGCATTAAGCACAGTTTCAGTGTGGCAGAACAAAGGAACAAGCGTTTGATTTGTCAATATTGCGTTCATTGATGATACTGCATTTGTACTTAATTTTTATATACCAGATGCCCAGAATGTCTGTCAGAAGGCTGTCTTCTGGTAGTGCACATACATATCACCCATCATTTGTTATTTAAATATAAAGTGCAACTTCAGTGTACCAATTTTATTTCGGGTCAGTCAGAGTTACTGGTCTTCCTATTTCGGTGCTGAAAGAATGAAGATGCGATAGGAGTTCCTCTTTAGCGGACACCTTCCAGAGTTGAATCATTTTGCTGTTCTCGCTAAGCATGCTGTTGCTAACTGACCTGTCAGTACTACAGCGACAGTACAGCAGGGCTACGTAGTTTCTTCACTGAGTCTACAACATTCCAGCCGAGGCTGAGATTTTTAAATGAAGAATGAGACTCAGTGGCACATGAGAATCCTTAAGCTTTAAACCTCTGGGCTGTATTCGAAAATTTCACCCCAAACAGAGAGGCTGCCCCTTGCAAGCACGAGCACTTGCCCTTACACACGCACGCAGACTCGCTGCTCAGCCTGCTGAGCGTTTGAGGGCATGCTGGCGCGTTCGGGAGCAGACCCTGCCAGTTGTTGGGAGTGCAGCAGAGCATAAGGGTAGCGAGAACCTGAGACTGCGGTTGTCATCCTGCAAGGGGTGGGATTGCACGTGATCAGAGAGGAGCCTGGACCTGTTGTTGGGGCAGAGAAAGGCAGAGGAGAAATGTAACAGCTCCTGTACTCTCCTGAGGAGAAGAGGAAGTATAGTGTCTCACAGGAAACAGTGAAGAAAAGCTGAGTGACTTGGACTTTTTGCATTATTTTAAATGAATCCTAGGGAAAGAAACCCAAGACTTAGGCACAAAGCAGTTTACCAGCACATGAAACAAAATGGCATGAAAATGTGACCTTGTGTATTAGAATGAAGTGCGGGTAGAAGAATAAGAATGTGAGTAAGAGTAAGCATAAGCTCTGGGTGGCATTTAGCAATAGAGCTGCTTTTAAATCCAGTGCTACCCTTCCAGATTTGTCTTTTTCGAGAACTTCTGTATTCTGGACAATTGACATGCAGGTTACACCAAACAAGGTTATAAATCTTAGGAAGCTACTCACAGAGGTCATGTGAAAGCTTAATCTAAAGTTTTCATTCGTACTGAATTAGTATTTTCCTTTGCATTCACCTCTCTGATACACCAGTCTTGAATTGTAATACAGCTAAGGAAAGGTCCTACAGCACACGTAGGTTGTGCCCCCTGAAGTACGGATTATACGGTGCAGAAAGGCACCTGCATTCCTTATCGCTGACATTTGAGTTTATTTCAGTAAGGAAATTGAGGGGAAGAGGAGGAAGTAAATATAGGAGACGAATGGAAGAGGAGGAGTTGCATAAGATAGGAAATGTTTATGTGAAAAGGAAAAATAGGAGGGTAGATTAGTGGCAGACCTGACAGGTTTAGGGTACATATACAAACCATGTCAGCAAGAACCTACGGCTGGCCGTTAGTTTGCATTTTTGCCAAGGAGCTGAGATCACCTGTACTAAGCTGCATTAAGGTCTGTGTTGCGACTTCATTGTAAAAGGCGCAGTTACGAGTAGTGGTGATGTCATGAAGTAATTCAGAGGGCTATTCTTGTGTATTCAAAGGTGGCAAAAATGTTCTTAACGAGATCATGACTTTTGTCGATCATGACTTTCGCTCCAAATGCGGTTGCTACAAACACTGTTGTTACCCACCCAATTACTTCAACTGTTCCAAAAATAGGATTTATGCAATAAATCAAATGTCTTTTAATTTTCTTTGTTATTTTACTTTTTGGAGGAAATAGCCTCTCTCTGCTGTAGGAAATCATCTTGCATTCAGCCTTAACCCTCTTAAGTCCCTTCCCCAGAAAAGGGGGAGCTGTTTAAGACAAGGCAGGAAGATGTCTGTGGTTGGTTTGTGCTTTCTGGCAAAAATAGATGAATATATGCTATCAGCTGCGTTTTTGCTGTGGAATAAGCACACTTATTCTTGGTAAATAGCCCTGAAAAAACCCCACTGTTAACTGAAAACTATCCCTCCCCCCCCAGTACTTATTATATTCGACTAAGTTAAGGGCTTTTTTATTTTCATAAAGAATTACTTACACCACTGTTAGTGTATCTGTATTAGCTGCAGTGTAGAACGAGTTTAGATTAAGATTTAGTCTCTGTATGACTTTGTTTGGGTTCTCCCTAGGAACAGAGGATAAGGTTACATGTATATATTCTTAATTTTAAAATGTAGATAGTGTTTGTCAATCTAACCTCTGGACTTAAGTACCCACAGTCCACAAAACCTTCATATGGCTGCTTTGACATCTGAGTATGTCTTGTGTACATTTTTCTGTAGCAAGGGATTTAACTGCCTAAAATTCTGCTTCTGCGCAGGTAGCACTACTGCTTTGCTTATCTTCTGCCCAAGTCCTCTGGGATCCTCAAATGGAGTGTTCCTGCACATAAGCCCTTGTGCAGCTCTCTTTAACGCCCATCATTGGAATTGAGTTCAGCATAAAGGACAGCAGCCATGGCTGTGGCACGTTAATCACAACGAAATACAGGGAAGACGGGGAGTTAGCTGTTGAGGATAAATCTGAAAATTGATAAGGCAAGAGGCAAGCGCAGTAGGGAGAGTAAAGCAGTGGGAAAACGAGCGAAAAGTAAAAAGCACTGTCGAAGAGCCATCAGATCTGTCAGTGACGGGGACAGAAAGCTGAGAGATGATGCTGAGATTAAAAGGAAAGGTAGTGCTTGAGAGCTGGAAACCGACGGGAAGTGGGATTCTGGTGGCAGGGGGAAGGATGAAGTGGATGGGAATGAAGCAGCTGCTCTCCAGAGGCAGAGAGACAGGACTGAGATCAGAAATACAAGAAGGCTGAGTCTGGCGGCAAGGAGCACGATGGAATGATGGCAACTGCCCCAGGGGCTGGCGCCGATGCAGCTTGGGTGAGGGGAGGTGGCCACGGTCTGGGGGCACTGTAGGAGTCCGTGCTGAACAAGGTGGAACTTCTCCCTTTCGATGGCTGCTTTCGTTAGAAGAGCTGGACGTTGAACCAGGCTCAGAAGGCTGTCCTGAAGGACGTTGTTAGTGTTACCAAGAGCACGAGCTGCAGAGCTGGGAGAAGCTCTCTGAAGAGTTAAGGTTGTCTGGAACTTGGTAACAGAGCACCCTTAGACGTTATGATGTGATTTTAAATTATATGACCTTAGAATTTCTTTGTGCTCCTTTTCTGTAGGAGCACAAGTGTATGAAAACTGTGCAGCAAAGGAGATGGATCTTGGAAACTTACTTTAATTTGTTGCAGAAACTTTGGGAATAGGAAGTGAATGGGACAACGCGCTACAAGAAATGGACGATGTGTCACCTAGTTACGGGAACGAGTACAACTTCCCCAGGGAATTAAAGTATTGTGAAATGCTAGGTGCTCTGATAAATGGGTATTAGGGATCTTTGATGGAAACTGAAATTTGTAGTATGCTTAATTCAAAAGTTTCATTCTTTAAGTTCGCTGTCTGTGGGGATCATAGGTATAGCTCACGGGGGGCTGCAGAGCAATCTGTTGTTATCATGGCAGTACCAAAGAGAAGCTCTGTGGGAGAACCAGCATTTCTATCTTCAAGTACTGTTCTGAAACAGCACAGAAAAACCCGGAGTAGGTAAATTGTCCAGCTGTGCCGTGACCATATATAATTCAGTTAGTGTGCAGACCTTCAGTATTCTGTTTTCTTCTCTTTACTGTGTTCACTGAGTGAGGCAGGGGCCCTGTGGAAGAAGATAGCGTATCATCTCCTAATGAAAAGAATGGGTTTGAACAAGGGGGCCCAATTAACTAGGAATACTTAAAAAATAAAAGATTTTGACTTCTGTGGTGTTTGCCTTAATAATGTGTTAGTTTCCACCTCATCAGACACCTTTCTTATTTTAAGACTTGAGGATCTGGAGGATGTTAGCGTTTATATGTAGCTTGTATTTATATACGGCTTCAGTTGTTGTGTCATATCAAAGGCATAGCTTTTCTGCTCTGTTATTGTTAGATGGGCTGGTCTAAATTAGATGGTCTAGTTCTGGAAAATGTGAATATGTGCAGGTGGACTTTTGTGTCAGTAAAGCTATGCTAATGTAGTTGGAGCTCCATGTGTCTATAAGAATTGATTCCACATGGTTGAATAGCACATTTTGAAACATTTCGTTAATTCGTACTGCTGCCAGAAAAGAGTAGAGTAACTTTGTTTTTTGAGTTCCTCCTTAACTAAGTGACAGCGCACCTGCACACAAGCCTTCTTTCAATTTTCGAAGTGGTAGTTGAATATGTAGGTTTTTCTTCTTTCACGTGTTAACAGTTTTAAGGTAGCTTGAATCTGTGGCTAACAGAGCCATTACTGTGTTTCTTCCTGTTTGTACTCCTAAGAACAAGTGATGAAATATGCCTAAATCACGCAGTCCTACCTTCTACTAGGTTGTATTTGCATGAGGTTTCTGACAGAAAACTCTTTCATTTAAGACTGTGCTGAGTCTAAAAAAATAAAAATAAATTTAGAGCTGATCAAATAAAAAACGATCTTTCTGCAGAGGAAAATAAAGTTTTGAGTTTCCTCCTGGGTAAGCAAACCGAAGGGAAATAATCCTGTTAGAAAATGTGTGAATTGCTGATAATTTTTGGTTGTAAGAGTTGGTGTAATCAAGAAATGAACTTAAAAGGAGTTACATAAATTGATTTTGTTTTTCAATTGTTCACAGGTACCTAAGGATAAAACTGGCCTGCAGGGAAAATCTGGGGGAAACTGGGGAGCGTGACCGTACTTGCACCTGAGTAAGTGACTGCTTAGCTGGAAAGAGGCTGTACAAAATGCTAGACCAGTGGACTGTTTTTGGCATCTTGTCACCTACTTGGAAAGTGTAAATTGAGACAATACCTTGGCTTTGGATTGAAAAAGACTAGAAGCAGTCCGGCTAGCTTAATGGAATGTAGCATAGGACAGCCTTCCGTGCTTTTTATTGCTACCTCTAAGGCCTCCATCAAATTACATGTAGATTATATGCAAGATTTCCTGGTATTCTTATGTTTTGCCTTTTCAGCTGTTTATCTTGAGACTAAATGCTGTGTTTGAGTGACTTGTTTCTTAAACTCAGTCTTGTCAGTTGGAATCACAGTGAGGCACTGAAGTTCACCAGGACTGAAGTCCTAAAAAGAGGCCAGGTTAAGTATGAGGTCATCAGAGAGTGAAGGCTGAGGAGAGGACCTCGTGGTGGTGGCCTTGCACAGTTCACATTGATTGAGACAAAAGCTATCATCTCATTTGGATTAGCTTCCATTAAAATAGGACAAAGAGAGGTTTTCCTCATCAGTTTTGATGGGGCGTGTGGCACACCCTCCTAGGTGTTGGAAGGTATCCAACAATCCTAAACCCAACCTATGCAGGTTTCTTAAAAGGCAAGAAAAGTATTTTTCAGCTATAGCAGTTATCCAGCTTGCTTCCTTTCCTGGCAATTCAAATGTTATGTTAGTAACAATAAATTATTCTAGAGGTCAAAAAGGTATTAGTTGTATTATTTAATGTATTTATTTATTCATATATATTAATATGTGAAATACATGTAATTATAGTGAGCAGATTAGGACAGTGTACCATGAAATGTCGTTCTGCTCACACGTATTTTTAATAATGGGCAACATGAGTTGAGTTTTGCCAGGGCTGAAGCCTTTCTTCCTGCTGGCATTTATCATGCTAAATTTTTTTTTTTTTTTTTTTTTTTTTTTTTGGGGGGTTTGAGGAAGCTGAATTTNNNTTTTTTTTAGTTTGGAGGGCTTCAGGAAGCTGAATATTCTTACTGGTATCTACATGAAATTTTACAAACTCTACTTCTCAGCTGAGATTCTCTCAACTTAATCTGATCTTAACTTGTTATCGGTGCATTTCAGTCCAGATCTGTTCTGTGGTTTAATCATGTTCTTGTACTGAATGCATGAACTTATAAACTGGTATCTGTCATGTCACTGTATAAAAAAAGTATGTTACATTTTGCTGTAGTTTTCACTGTGTTTCTGTCTTTGCAATAGAGTAGAAGACAAAAAAAAACCCACCTTTCGTTGTTTTTGATGTTAATTAAATATGTACCTTAAAATATGCTAGGCTTTGTAGGCTGTAAACACGTACAATTTGGAAATGAATTGGCTTGCATTTAACATTATCGTTCTCTGATTTATAAGTTAGGTATTGAGTCACAAATAATGCCTGAGGCACTATTATCACTATCTGGTTGCGTTCCAGTGCATTAGTTGTTCTCACTGAGGTTGTGGTTCCTGCAGATAATGCCCCCTGTCAAAATCACCCTCAGTGTGCACAGCTGCAGGAATTGTGGCCACAGACTAGTGCACAGGCGTAAGGCTTATTAAAGGCGAGAAATTCATAGAATCATAGAATCGTCGGAGTTGGAAGGGACCTTTAAAGGCCATCCAGTCCAACTCCCCTGCAGTGCACAGGGAGACCTGCAGCTGGATCAGGTTGCTCAGAGCCCTGTCCAGCCTGACCTTGAAGGTCTCCAGGCACGAGGCATCCACCACCTCTCTGGGTAACCTGTGCCAGTGATTCACCACCCTGACTGTAAAAAACTTTTTCTTTATATCTAGTCTAAATCTCCCCTCTCTCAGTTTGAAACCATTTCTCCATGTCCTATCACAACAGGCCCTGCTAAAGAATCTGTCCCCTTCTTTCTTGTAGACCCCTTCAGGTATTGGAAGGCTGCTACCAGGTCTCCCAAGAGCCTTTTCTTCTCCAGGCTGAATTCAGTATTCTTAAATGATAATGGCATGTTTTTAAATCGAAATTGGCTCAACAGCTCTGTTTTAAATCCAGCAGGGACCTTTGAGAGAGCTTTTTGCCTTGCTTCCTTTAATTTTTGTACTAACACACAGCCAATGTTTTCGTTTATTTCCTGAGTTATCAGTCTTACTCTGCATATTTTAGTCTATTACTTCTGACAGTGATGAAAGGCAGGTATTTTCTGACCTTTTGTATTTTGGGTGCTACATAAGTTCATTTGTTCATTTCAAGAACGTTTTCTTTTGTTTTGTTCCTGTTTCCTCACTTTAAGGTAGCACTAGAAATTCCAGGTGCAATTGCAGTCTTTTCAGATTTACAGTTTAGACTTGTGCCTGTGTAAGTGAAAAAGGTGCCTTCCCATACAAAAGAAAGGTGGTCTCGAGTATTTGTCAGAGTAGTGGCTCCTGTATCAGGTCATGTCATTTTTATATGACTTTTTCCCGTAATTGTTGTTTGAGGAAGGCAGAAGTCAAGAACTATTGAACTAATGGATGGAGATAATCCAATTAAGTTGTGTAGTCTATTCCTTTATGAATATGGGATTGATCTCTGCTCTAATTTAGGTGCTTTATCCAGTTTATTATTTGCCAACTATTTGTAGTTACTGCATCACCAACGTTTTTCCTTGTGAAGAACAGCAACTGAGAGCCCTGGGGCAGGATTTTCTCGGTTAAGCATGGAAATGAAGTGGCCATGTTTTCGAAAGCATTCTGCATGTAGCAGCCCTGTGTGCCTCGTGTTCCGAAAAGACCTATGGCTTTGTGGAGATCTGTGTGTTGGTGTGAAACCAGACAAAGCATGGCAATGACGCAAGTCTCTGTGGATGCATTGTGTTATTTTTCAGGGGCTGTTAGGTCATGTTCTGTACCTTTGTTTACAGGCTGCGGTGGAGCCAACTGATACAGCCTGTTGATGCTGGAGGATGAAGCTCTTCAGCTTTTTTTAGCAGTTAGTTTCAGAGAGATTGTTGTTATTTTTGAAAACCAAATTGTATGTTTCTGACAGTTTGTAAAGATGTCATACGCTTTGCTGTTCCATTAGCATGAAGAAGAGTCAGGAAGTCCCAGGGGGTTTCAGACCCTTTCTCTACAGTATCCTTCTCATGGAGATCAATTAAGTTTCTAATTACAGCTGTATCAACTTCGAATGTACTGAAACCTAAAAAGGTTGATGTAGGATGAGGCAGTTCTAGAAGGTTGTTTAATCTTGCGAGCAATTTTTAGTTGAGGTTTTTTATATGTATTTTTGAGAGGAGTCTTTGGTTGGGAAGTGGCGTTTGAGGAATAGAAAGCCTCAACAGCTGAAATTTTAAAAGCGAGAAACCAAATTTATTTAAACAATTGCATTAATTAAATAAGTTGTTCTCGGGCAGCTAATAGAACTGCAGTTGCAACCCTCCTCCAAGCTTTCTGTCTTTGAAAGAGAACTTACCTTGATCTGACCTAAAACGTTAATGAAGTTATATTTCCTCGTCTCAGTTGCCTGAAGCCAGGCATCACAGCCCTTCGCTGGTGGATATACGCCTGGAAAGTTGTATATCGCTAAATTTGAAAGGCGCAAAAGTCCTGTGGTTGGCCTCGGCATTAAAGTATATAGACACTTTTGCTTTATGAGGCTGTAAACCTCATAAGGTAACTCATCACTAGTGGGGATCTGGAGGTAGCCGTGGGCTTTCAAAGAGCAATGCATTGTATTGCAAACTCCTTCGGAGGAGGAGTGTTTGTTTTTGAGGGATTCCTGGAGAGTGGAAGTCTATTATGGTGGCACTGTGCGTGTAATAAACCATGTGTTTTACCTGGTTGTTTTTTGTTTTGTTTCCTTTCCTAAATCTCTAAGAGCATTCAAACACTGTATTTGAAGTAAGAAATTGTAATAACAAGTGCTATCCTCCCCACAAGCAAGGGAGGGGAGGGAAAAATGATTTTTTTTTTTTTTTTTTAAATAGGTGCAGTGTTCTCACTATCTGTTGAGATAAATGATGGTGCATCTACGGTAACACAAGCTTCACATGAACAGCTCTGCAGCTGTGTTGCTGTTTGCCCAAATAATGAGAACTGAGAAGGAAAGAGAGGATGGCAAGGGAGATAGATATTGGTGATCGGCACTGTGGTATGAAAGCTGTGGCTTTACTGGGAGGGACTCATTACAGGATGCTTGATCTGTTTGCTGCTTTTTGAAATTTATAAAGCATCTTTAGTGATCCTTTTTGTGGAGCAGCTCATGTGGTAACTGGCAAAACAGAAGCAATTAGTGGTGTAATCTCAAAGGGAATCTCAAGCTTCACTTTAAGTGCAATGATTAAACCCACTAAAATGATAACCACTGCTGCCAAGAACTCCTGTAATTGGTCACTAATGTGTTTTGTTGTAGCAGTCGATAACTACTAGATTTCAGGCATGTAATTAGTAATGCATACACGTTTGGACAGTAAAATTGAAAATCCTAATAACCAAGGCTAGAGGGGGGAGAAAGGGACGCAGAGCTGGAGAACTGAAATAGTGCTCTGTTGATAGTACCTAACCAGAACTGTATGCTTCAATAAAACAAGTGTCCTACTGTGCTGGAATACAAATGGGCTGTCTGTGGCAGGATATAGCAAAGACGTTTGGCAGAGAGGGATTTGAAAGCTTCTGGCATAATGTAATTGAATTGGCCATTTCTTTAAAGATACAGCAAATTGTTTGCTGCAGCGTTCATCATCATAAGGAAGGTCAGACAGCTTGCCAAACATATGATATTCATAATAAAAAGTAAAACGGTGATGCTTAGATTTAAACACAAATCATGTTATCGTGTTTGTAAAAGCTGTGGAAATGAATGGGAATACTTTGGTGGCGCTGAGGCATTGGTAATTTAAGTAAGAGTGTAATTCAAGAGGGGAAGAGCGTATAGGCAGGGAAAGGACTCCCAAGGGACTTCAGATAGCGAGCAACATATGATCCCCTCCCTGGCTTAATAGGTTAGTGGGTGTTTTGGCAGGAGTGTTGCTGACTCTAGCTTCTGATCACTTAGGAGCAGATACGCTTACGTGATCCTGTTTTTTTGCCTTTTAAGAAAACAAAGGGAAAAAATAACAAAGAAGAAGGACTTCAGTATTTAAAAAGAGACAAAATCTAAACTGAAGGTTGGGGGTGCTTGTTAGAATCAGTTATGTTGTGACAGAACAAGATGATGCAACAAGCTGGTATGGTGTCTGAGATGTTGCATGAAATGCTCAGTGTTGGTACACCTGGAAAACCCTCCCCAGTCACATCCAGAATGCTGAACATAAACTGTGCCATGACAGGGGCTTGGGGCCACACAGGGAAGCCTCTGCAAATGAGTAGCTGTTAGCTTTACGATTCTAACACATTTGGGAGACTGGCATTTTGATGTCTCGCACCACTGCACCACTGATAGGGTTGGAAATGGGAATCAAAATAATTAGATTGGATATATAGATCTCAGCAAAGCAGCCAGGGAAGCGGCGAGGGGCGAGGAAGGCCGCCTTCGATCCTGAAACACAGCTGTGCTTCTTTTATGAGAGGGTGAGGACGGAAGATGTAAACTAGAGTGCAGATGCTCTCCATTTATATTCAAAGCATGTAATAAAATAATTGAATGTATGCTTCCTCCCATTAAAGCCTGTTAAAATCAGTAATCAAGTACATTAGTGTTATATTAAAAGGGAGCTCAGGTTTTTGGGCAATATATCTCAGTTATAGTAGGTGCAGAGTACAGATAGGCTAGCTGGGAACTGGCCCTACACGTCATCTGAGGCGGTCCTCCTTGCAACAACGAGGTTGTTCCTGTCAGTACATTTTCTGTTATTTTGTCCAGCAGGAGCTTTGCAGTATTCCCGCTGGCAATTTTCCACAGGCCAACAGCTGTTCCTCTCCAGAAAAACCTTCCTAGCAAGTCACTTAATATTTTCCATTTAACAAAGACATCCATCCCTTTATTTCTGAGTTTCCATATCTGATGGAAAATGTCTTCCTTCTTCTGCTCTGCAGATTCCACCTTCAGATATTTGTAAATTATTACCTCCCTTTTGTCTTACTTGGTCATTTTCCACCGGTACATATTTCTCTCTGCAACATCTAACCTATCCAGTCAGTGTTAAGTACCAGTCCCAAGTAGCACAGAGCGATGTGTGCACATTTGTGATGAGGAGAGCGGTGGGTTCAGATCCTTGGCTTTGAAATCAGATGTCCAGATCTGTGTCTCTGCTAATACTACATGATAATATAACACCTGCTTAAGGATCTTCTTGCTTTTGCAGAAGCCTGTCCTGTGGCCTGTCCCTAAAACACTGGCTGAATTTGCAAGCAAACTCAGTAATGTTTAGCTCCAGTTGTAGTCACTGGAAAAAGCTGCATTGAGCAGTTTCTGAACATCCTTGTTTTGAATTAAATGCCAGCATTTTTTTTTTTTTCTGTTTGTTACCCTACTCCAGATCTCCAAGCAATACTAGATGTTTATTTTCTTACTGTGCTCTTCAGTTTGTTATTTCACATTACACTAGTCAGTTGTAAAGATAGCAGTGAGGGATAGCAAAGTGATGTCTTTTCTTCTGGATCTGTGCAAATCCATAATGCCTAAAGCTCCTTCAGAATTTGTCACTTGTGTACCTCAAGGTGCAAGTTACCTCTGTGATGCCTTTAGTCAGGCGCTTCTGTTAGGGCAAATACAACACCCAGGCTGCTCACAGCAGGTGTAGCATACAGACCACTGAGATTAGAGCCCAGTAAGTGCTGACTGGAGTTCAAAGTTTACTTGAATATTTGGCACTAATGTCTCACATAGGGAATTTGGAAAAACTTTTTTTTTTTTTTATAATTTTTTCTTTGACCTTTATCTACAGTGGATTTGGCTGGCAGTGTTACACCACTCTAAATGCAATATTTTATTTCTGGCAATAATTCTGTGGAAGAATAAATCCCACAGAGTCTGGGAGAAAAGGGCGAATGAAAGAATCTTAGCTTTTTGAGCTGGATAACTTGTTGAACGTGAATGAATGCAAATGTGACTGCCTTGAACAAAGAGATGAAGTTAAATACCAGGCACAGGTTCCATGATGTCTAAGAGGACTGCAACACTTGATCACCCATGATTTGACCACTGCCATTCCGTGTATTTTACACTGTCAGTTCTACCAGGGCAGTGTGTTACCCAGCTAGTGTTTTCTGTGCCTGTCAGAGCGTTAAATGCTGTCCAATGTTTCCCATTGCAGTGCATCAGCACCCTTCTATGAAGTGCATGCAAAGTCATGGCAGCACCTTACGTATGTCAGCATCACACTGTGGTGTTTGTTTTGTCAGCAGACCTGCAGACAGCTTTCATTTTCTATTTTAAGTTACTAAAATGATATTAAATAACATCAGGCTGTGCCACATACCTAACTTGAGTGAACAATCAGGTGGTTTCTTCCTTGTCAAGAAGACTTTTCTGTGCATACTGTTGTCTTATCCTCGGTTATTGGAACCTTGTTTAGGTTATGGTAGAAAGAAGAGTCTACCGTAGTCTTCAGAATTGTGTTCAGTGAATATCTTACCCTTCCAACTACTTCCTACGCTGCCAGTGCACATTAGATGGGACTTTGTCTTTTGCTGTACAACTGATGACCCCAGCTCATTGTTATTCAATGCTAACTTTGCTTTTGAAAGCCATCTGAAAATATGCAAAAGTACATGCAAACTGATTTGCTTTCTCTGATCTCTAAAGTGAACTTAGAAACTTGGTGAATGATCTCCTGTGAGATTGTGTGGAATTGCATACATTCTTAGCTTTCTTCTAAACTGGCAGAGAAATTTCACTTATACATAACAGTGAAGAGATGCATGTAATTTGTTGTTTAAAAGAATATAGGGATGGCTATAATGTTATCAAAGGAGGTGGAAATTTATTTATTTAGTTAGTTATTTTTAAGCAAAAAGCATGTTATGTTAGGGGAATGTGGTTTTGAATTTCGCCTTGTTACTGTACCAAGACTTTTAGACTTTCAGAGCATTAGTTCTTAAGAAAGACCATCTCCTGCCCAGGGTTTGTTTGGAAAAAATCAGGCTTATTTAGGAAATGATAAATGGCAGCACTAATATCTTACCTCCCTACCTTGGGAAGTGCTTCCTTTATTTTCCTTTTCCGTGCCCCTCTCCAGGAACAAAAACAATACAAAAATGCAGATGTTGAAAGGCACGAAAATGCGTTTAAAGTATTTTCCTTCTGTCTTGGAACAATGGTTGCTGACAGCAGAAGGCTTGCTTGCTTGTTAAAATTAGATTTGAATCATCAGTGTAATAATAGCAGTAGGAAATTGTAGGATGGAAGGGTGCCAGGAAGCCTATCTATACCTACCCTTGCAGTAAGCCTAAGGTGGTCCCTGAATGACTTTGGCTGGCTCTTCGGATTTAGTTTGCCCTGAATGATGAGTCATAGGCTTAAGCATCCTTAAAACAAAAGATTTTATACCTGAGCAGAAGCTGTTTAGGTGGGCCACCAAGAACAGACACAAAGACAGGGCTTTGCCAACAAGGCAAAAGTGCTCTTACAACTTCAGCTTCCTGACTGCGCATTCTCGATCCCTCACACCACATTTAGTGGGCCCAAGCTCATTGACTCTCACCATTTGCCTGGACTAGGATAAAAAACGCTGTGCTTGGGGTGTTGGTTTACTGGATTTACTGTTTTTAGGAACGCTGCCAAGTTTTCAGGAGCTAGCTGCATGTAAAGTAGGGGCCTGTGCCCCCCTCTGACGCTGCATCAGAAGCAGCATCCTTCTGGCTTCTTCTATTTCTCCTCAGCTGTTTAAGGCAGTCCAGCACCCAGTTGCTTCCTTGCTACAGTTACTATCCGCTGGCTTTGCAGTAATCCAATCTGCAGAAGACAGTGACCTTACTGTGCACCTTAAAACCATTCACAGAAATGGCTGTAATTCTGCTGATGCAAAATGCAGCTGCCCATTTTTTTTTTTTTTCCCCCCCTCCCTTGCAGAGGGGCTGCTTATGTCTCTGCTGTCTACTGGATTCTGTTTCATTCCTGGTGTGGTTTTTATGCTATTTCCATAAGCTTGGTTCCTGATTACTTCAGGGAATGCTTTAGGTGATATAATGGTAATTGATACCAGCTGAAGTGCTGAAGCTACCAGTGCCTAATTTAAATTAGTGCCAGTTTGAGATGGGAGAGCTGAAAGCAGGCTTGTGCCTGGAAGAGGCCTTTGCTTTTGGAAATGGTTTAGTTTGCTCTCATAACTGAGTAAGAATTTTCTGACCTGTAGGACACGTGGTTATGCTTTTCCTGGGTGGTAAAACAGAATCAAAGCGTCTGTGAGGGGATGATCAAGGGGGAGTTTTAATCTAAGTGTTTAATGGTGTTTAGTGCGTTACTGTTCTCTTCATCAGTGCTATGAATGCAATCAGACATATTTTAAAATAAATCTACATAAATAACTGGCTTATAATAATGCGGCATTGGTTTATATCTTGTTATATCATTTGTTTATATCTGCTCCATTTAACACTCTCTGTCTGCATTCTATGTGCCCATGTATCCATCTGTATATATCTGGAGTTTATATATAACAGTTGTTTACTTTACTGGGACATAAGCAGTTCTACAGCTGGACTGCATTGTTTGTAGGTGTTATTTAATCGTTCGCAAATATTTGGAAGTCGCAGGACCACCACAGCTTGGTGAGACTGGCATAGCAAAGTTTGGCAGTACATCCAAGACAAAACTGAAAACCTTGCCTTAGCAGGAAAGGCCGCCTTGAGTTGTCCTGCTTGTGTGCTCAGCTGCACTCCTGCACGAGTACCAACTGGAAGAAAAGTGAGTTATGTGGAACATTCTGCTAGAAGTTACTGACATATCTGTGCTTGAAAAAATGGATGGGGTTGATCTATTTTTTTTGCCAGCAGTCCTTACAGGCCAGGCAGAGCGATGTCCTGTCAGATGGGCTTTGGGTACCACTGGTGCGGACGGTTTGTGCAGTTCCGCTGGTAGCTTGTTCTGCTAAGTTGTTTCCAGAGTTGTAACTCAGGGCTTTTTTTTTCCCTGTACCTCGAGTCCATTATTTTTTGTTACTTCTTTGCTGGTTAATTTGATTGCTTGTCTTCTTTGAAGTAACCTCTGTCATATTTGTGGTCAGTTGCTTGCTGTGTTTCTCGAGACAAGGACAAGAGCTGTTCCCTTTAATATCCTGGTTAATATCCAGTACTTGCTCTTTTTCTTGAGTACTTTACCTGTTTGACTAGTAGGTGTTTATAAAAGTAAGTCTGACCTAGAATACAGTAAGTCTAACCTAGTCTATAAACATAAGTCTAACCTAGAATATTAAGATTCTTATGGCTTAATTGCATATCCTTTTAATCATACTGTTAGCCAGTATCATCTTTAAACATATTCCATGTCCCCTGGGTGTCTGCCTACCATCTGTTACTTTATCCCATTAGATTTCCACCAGATTTCCCATTTTCTCTCCAGCGTACTGTACTGAAAAAAACCTTCCTTATAGTTTCCCTTATTGATCTCCCAGTTTAGTCTTAATTACACAACTAATCAGATTATGGTGACTTTTTCTATTTCTCACTTCCTCGTACTTTCCAATTTGACTAAAAACACACTGAAGGACTGGTTTTCCACGTGTCTGGATTCTACATGTATCTGATTCTCTTAATTTCTGCACACAGGTTTTGATGAGTGTAAGTGGTTATTTAAGCACTGTTTTCTGTTCTGTTCATTTTATGTAGTACCTATAAAGACTTCACAACTGCAGCATCTGTTTCTGGAGGAGAGCTGGCTTAGCAGGAATGGGCTGCAGACATTACCACCCTTGACCGTCTGTCCTTACAGCCTCCGCTTACCTCCTGTGGGCAAAGGGAAACCAACCCTTCCCATAGCTGACCTCAGCCAATTTCAGTGCAGGCTGCTGCCAAAAGGGCTGTCCTGCCCTCCCCTTATCCCTGACCCCACGCTCCCTTGATGATGGCGGCTCTGTAATTGTGCAGTCACACAATGCTGAAAAATGATTTTATTCACAAGGTGAGCTTCCAGTCTGATCAACCGCCCGATCCAACTCGTATCCAGCCACGTGGCAATGGTAGGGTCTTAGATAAGCTTAGGCTGGTTATTAACACACGGTGCTGAGTCACTTGTGAAATGCTTTAGTTTACTGTGCACCTTTTCAAAGCAAACTGTTGCTAATTCCAGTCTGGTTGGAATGTGCTATAAATTGCAGTCTTGGGCAATCGAGTGGTGAGTGGCTCAGCCACTGGTGCTGAGAGGCAATGTAGGCAGATGGGGAAAAGTGCCTGGGTGGGTGTCTGCAGCTAAGCTGTCACTGCTTGAATGTCACCGCCCAAACAAAAATTGGTGGAAATTCGGTCTGCTCAGAGAAAGTGGCTTTCCATGTTCTGTAAAATCTGTAAGATTCCTAGCAAAGCTATGAGAAATATTTGTGAACATTTGTATTCTTACAGCTAAGATGACTGATGTCAATAAATGCTCTCTTTTTGTTGTTAGTACAGAAATATCTGAAAAGCTCAGATCTGATGTTAGTTCCAAACAACTGAAAGAACATAGTTACTGTTAACTAAAAATTCATTTTCTGCTAGGTAGCACTGTTTTATAGGACAGGAAGGTGTTCGCTCATTCACTCCTCATGTTTTGTATTGCTGGTTGAATGCTCACCTGCTAAAACTCCATGTTTCCACGGCTAATGAGCTCAGCCAGTCCTCAGTTTCTGTCCATGTGCTAGAGGAGTTAAACCATATGGAATATTGCTGTAGAATATTTAGGGTAATTTATAAATACAAAGATATATGTGTACAAATTAGCTTCAGTCTTAATTGATTTAGAATACTTGATTAGACAACACAGCTGAGCCAATGCAACTCTTGCTTCTGCTGAGAGCAGTGGTTTGACCCTTGCTTTTGTCTTCCTTCACTTGTGCCCATATGGTGCTTGTCTGGCTCCTTGCTATTGCACTGAACTCCTTCCTGGAAGAGACCAAGCCATGTTGTCTGCCTTGATGGTGTGAGGAACCCTGTGCTTTCTTTCTGGAAACTGTGTTTCATCACAAGGGCTGTAGGTCTAACCAGAAAAATTCTAGTACCCAAAGGTATGAGCTAGATCAATACGGGCTCATTTGCACTTACTGTTTCGAACAAAAAAGAAGTTGTCAAGTTATACGTATATCTTCCGTGATGTATTTTTAGACACTACCACCTGCACACAATATAATAGTCCTGTGGCAAAAAGGGGAAAAAAAAAAAAAAGGAAATAAGTGGCATTTCTAGCACAGATGGCATGATTGAGAGAGCTGTGGTTTTACATACTTTGAATTTTAGTGGAGTGAGCAGACTTTCTACCCTTAAACTTATGATGTTCTGCATTCCAAAATAAAAGATATTAAAAATACCGCGATGCGCTTATACTTGGCACAGAAACAAGGCTTGTTACTTTGTCCAGTGCAAATCAACAGGGAGAGAACTAGCATGTTCTTCACCAGCTTATCGTGTTGAACTTGGCTGTGTTTCAGTAATTTTCATGACTGATGATGGAATCACGTCTGAAATACAGATGCTTTACTTCCGTTTATCATGATTTACTGGGCTTCTGCAAACCCGGCATGTCACCTTTGGTACAGTAACCTCACTGTAAAGCAGAGGGTTCAAAGTAATGTCATAGCTTTGGGAAACAGTTCTACAGTTTGCTGCATCAGGGATGACTGTTTGGATACCTTGTGATCAAAAAACGGCCTCAGAAAGCGTGACTGGAACTGCAAATGTAGAGGTTGCATGGGCAGACTCCATTTTTGTGTTCATGAGCTTGAGCAAGCACTTGATCAAGGACCATCCCTTTCAGCTTCTGCCCCTTCCCCGGGCTGGGAGCTGCCAAAATCCCTTGGGCTGCCTGCAAGGAGAGGTCGGAGAAGGGTTGTGCTTCTGGGAGGGGAAGCATGGCTGCAGAGCCAAGCAGGTGGGCTGCCAGGTCCTTTGTGGAAGAACGGTGCTGGTGGCGTGGGGCCTTCCTCTGTCCTGGGTCCTTCTGCGTGTGTCACCTCCGAGTGGGGAGCAGCCTGGTGGCCTGGCAGAGGCCCTCGGAGGTGGCCCAATAGGTGCGAGTGCCCCGCAGGTTGGGTGGCCTGGCCTGACAGGGTGAGCTCCTCGAGGCCACGTGAGCGGCTCCAGAGGGCGGACACATGGCAGAGCTGCGAGCTGGGCGGGCACTGCCTGGAGCCACACTTCAAGTCTCTTGTGAGATGAGCCAGGGCTCAGTGGGCAGCAGGAGTGGAAGCAGAGGGACTGCTCCCCTAGCACACTGCTGGGGAGAGGTTACTTGCAGCTGTGACACAAAAATTACATCAGGAGTATGTATGCATACAGGTGCACATATGTGTGTGTTTCTGCTGACTGCACATTAAAATTATTTTCTTCCCATACTCACACTGAGGTTTTGAGGCGTTTCTAAAAGCATTTGAGGCAATGCCTTAGCCCCAACGGCTCTGTAAAAGCCTAGTCTTTTCTAATAACAGCAGTTAATTTTGGGAACGCACGCACGTGAGGAAGCAGCATTATTTCAAGGATCTCCACGGTTTTGCAGGGCCAAAGGGTGAAGCTAGCAGAGAGGGTAAGGCGGAGAGCTCCAGCATATCGATTTGTTTGTATCCAGGCCTCCCCAGCCCCCCCGGCCCCATCTGCTGCCGCGACGTGACTCATATCAGGCAAGTGCAAAAATGGCTGTGGTCGCTACCTGTTTGTGGGTGATTGGTTGTTTTTCCCCTCCGAGTGCTGCAGGCACCAAAGAGAGCAGCAGCTTATCAAGCACTTCAATCTGGTTTGCTGAGTGTAACAGCTTAAGAGAAAATGGCTGCCTTGTTTTCCAGAGCTGTCCTAGGAATGACCATGCAAGAGAAAATGAGGATCTGAGCATGAGAAATCTCTGAGTAGTTTCCCGGGCCATTTAGCATTTCTAAATACACGATGAAGGATCCTTTTTCTTTCCAGGTAGCTGCATGACTTCAGTCCTTTAAGATTTGTCATTCAGCACGGTGATTCTAGCCGGGCTGCTTGAAGGATGGCTTGCTCTGCATGCAGGCAGAGAGGGAGCTGCTCCAAACTGTCATAAATACTCCTTGGGAGCCTGCTTGATGTATGTGTTCCTGTGCGTGCGTGTGTAGATACGTGTATATATATGCATATATATAGAAGGTGAGATTTTAGGCTTGAAATTTGTTATCTGAGGTGTTGGTTCTGTACTCAATCACTTTTTACTGGTTATATTAATGAAGTGTTGTTTTCTAAAGTGCTCCTTTCATTTTAAAAATGATTCTTCGTTTTCTCACCTTTTGAGTAACACAGCATTATAGGCAGACATTATGTGACGTGCAATAGAAATGCATATAACTGTTACGTTGAAGGATCTCTAGGCCGAGAAGTTTTTAATATTAATGCAGTAATGATCTGCACTGAACGATTCTCTGTGAATAACCAGCTACAAAATTCCTGGCTGTTTAAGTGCATTATGCCATTATTAGGTAGGATAACAAAAACAATTTTTACCAAATCATGCTAGCTTTTTGCAGCAGTGTGTTGTTACTTTCCCTTCTTCAAAGGATCCCAGAATGCTCTAATGAATTATTCTCTTGGTGTCCTTTTGAGAAAGGCAGAAATGTTACTTGTAATTCTAAATTCTAGGAGAGCAGGAAAATAACTTACTTGGACTGTCACGGGAAATCTTTTGAAAAGAGTAGGTTATTTGACATTTGGACCTTCGATCTAAGTGACTGTCTCAAGAGCTCTGGTAGATTTAGCTATGGTGGTTTAAGATGTGACAATTATCTGTTGTACCCATCTGCAGAGCTTAATCCTTCATCGAGTGCTCAGGCAAATGAGAGCTGGCCCGTGGGCTGCGGAGGGAGCTCCAGGGCCCTGTGCGTGTGTCCCCCCTTCTGCCTGGCAGGCTGCGCTCTGGGGCCCTTGCTCTGAAGCTACCAGCACTCATAACAGCCAGGCTTATGATCACCCTCATATCTTTAGAGTACTAGAGGAGAGGAGAACAAACAAACAAACAAAAACAAAAACCACAACCCACAAACCCAGAGCCAGGTATGTTGCCTTTAAATGTGGGCTTCCCTTCCAGCTTCCAAGTGGTGAAATCAACGCTTTTGAAAACAGGTTACTACTGGTAATATCAATATTATGGCACTGATGTACATAGGTTTTTGCAGGCACATTTCTTCCTTTGAATAGGCTTTGTCTCTTCTTCCCTGTAATCTCTTTAACAAAACGGAGCAACAAGCCCTTTTTTGTAGAACCGATGTTGCTTTTGGGCATAGTCGCAACCTGTGCAGTCCAAATCGGTTGAGACAGAAGGTAGAGTAACCCCTTCATTTTGTGACGAAGAGCTGTAGAGAGGAAGGAGACATGTTTTGGCCCCCATTTTCTCAGATTGCTGTAGACTGCAAAATCTATGCAGAATGCCTCCAATTCTGTAAATGCTACACTGCACATAGGTTGGAAACATGAGAGTGCCGATGTAGCTGATTGCCAAAGATTGTGCTGTGCGGTTCACTGTCACTGCCTCAGTGTCACTGCAAGCCCAGGGAACACTTTTGAGAACTCTACAGAGAACCAGCTGTACTGGTATCAAACAGAAGATGCGTTCTTGTGAATCAGACACTCACTGTATTTCCTTTGTATTTGCTAGGGATGTACAAATAACCTCTTTTGTACTGGGAAAAAAAAGTCTTTTTCAAGGAACTGCGCATTCAAATTGTATGTGCATCAAAGGAATAGGGGGTGTACTAATTGGGAAGAGATATTACAGTTTGGTTTTTTATTTATTCTTCTGTCAGTGGTGTTTCTTTTTTCTAATTGTTTCCTTTGGAAAAGGGTGAGGAACAGCTGGAGCAGAGGAGGTGAAAAAGGAAATGGAAAGAAAATTGCAGGTTTTGTTCTGAAAAACCCGTTGGAAAGAATACCTGTTTCATGCTGCTGCGCCAGCATGGAGGCTGGCAGTGCTTCTCATCCCCTCTGAGCAAGGCTCTGCCGCAGTGCTCTGTGGAGTAGGCTGGTTGCATGGCTGCCTGCTTGCTTCATAACCCTTGCTTTGGATAGGTCCCACAAGGCCTGCGACAAGATGAATTCAGGCAGAGTGCAACAGCCTGATCGGGTGACGCCAACTCTTAGAGGCACCCACTTCAAAACAAAGAAGGAATCCTCGTATCAAAAATGCTGATCAGTGGTTGCTCATTGGCCGTAACCGCACGGCTCAGGATGGGGTTTTGTACAGAAGCACCAGTTAGCGTGGCTAGCGAAACAGTCCAGCTTCCTTGGGGCAGTGCTTGACCTGCGCCAATTACACATTTACTACAGGAAAATTGAAATAATGCAGGATGCGCTGTGTCCTGCAGTGCTCAGGGTGATACGAGTTTCTCCTTTGCAGTGTACCCACGGTTTTCTTGTCTCCATCTACCAGAATGCATCCATCCTGCATTGATTTTATTCTTAGATTACAACTTCTGGCGCAAGAATTATTATGTCTCTTTTAAAATCTATGTTTTTCTATATTTTAATGATTTAATATTTTTAATATTATGCTGCTGCCTGTATCTTGCATGCAGGCAGCAGCAAAATACAGATAATGCTACGTTATTATTCATCAAGGCTTCCTGTCTTTTGTTATCTCTTGCGAACAACTGGCTGGACTGGATGCTTCTGAGCTTCTTTTTACTGGTACTTCTCATTAAAGAGAAGAATAAATAATTAAGGTCAGGCTAGGAGTTTTTATTTGTCTTTAAAAATTGTTGCCAAAAATAGTTTGAGAATTAGGCCTATCTAATTGAAATCCAAATACTTAAAAAAATAGAAAATTTATGAGAGAATTATATTGATGTTCTGTCTTGCTAAATAAATAATTTTTGAGTGGGTTAGTAATGTTGAGCTGATTTGGAAAGATTTTCCTGTTATTTTTTGTTACACTGTGTGGATGTTAGGCTGTGGATGTTAGGCCCTGAACCTGACCTCCTGTAAAATGTTTACAATTTTGTGTTCTCTGTGTTCTAAAAATGAAGCAGCATCCGTAGTCACTTGTTCTTGTATAAATTCTCCCTTTCCACACAATGAAACCCAGAAATCAGCTGTTTGCTCTGCTGGCCTGACACGTATGATGCTTTATTTTTCGATTTCATCAGTGGCAGGCTTCTCCCAGATTGTGGTGGTGCTCCATTGACATAATGATGTTACTCGCACCAAAAAATCTAGTGAATTCTCCACAACTCCAGTGGGATTATGTAAATGAGCGAAATGATTCATATTAATGGCTGCAATTTTGCAACACTTTCTTGTAGGTTTTCTTGGAACAGAATATTCATTTACAGTACTACTTCAGGATGTGTTGAGCTTCCCTATGTGACACATACCCCTCTGACTTCTGAGTGAGCTGGGCGTTGTAGCAGTAATATGCTGTGCCTGTGCTGGCTTCCACAGAGTGGGGAGAAGACATGAAACTCCCTTCAAGACTTTTTAACCCTGTTAAAGAATATAGTATTGCTGCATCTTCACAGTCCGGATTTATTTGCATACCCACCTGAATACTAAACATGTATATTTAGTTTACAAGGATTTGTTGAAAAGTGAGCCTGTAAGCACAGTGTTAAAGCCTCTGATGAGGAAGGAAATGTCTCTGTCTTCTCCTTTGTATAGCGTTTGGCACCACTTCTGGGGATCAGCAGTGAGTGTTTAAATGAGGGAGTCCAAAGTGCGCTCAGAGGACCAAAAGTCACGAGAATGCTGACAGCTCCAACACAGAACAGAAGTTCCCTTAACAAATACTCTTACACAAATACATTTTCTTGCTAACATTACCAAGTAAATTCCATAGTAACACTCATGGATTCACAGCGACACACGAGGCCTAAACAGACTGCAGATGGATTTTCTGTTATTTCGGATAGCTGTTTTAGATTGAGAAGCCCAGAGACAGAGCTTGCTTTCAACTTTGAACACTCCTGTCTTTAAATTGGTGGAAAAAAAAATCCCTTTGTCTGTGTGTTGCATGTCTCAGTCTAGGCTTTGAGACTGACGGCTCACCCCTAGCATTGTGTTGCTGCCTTGCTTTGCACTTCACTGTCCCCTGAAAGTTCTGGCTCAGTCTGCTCCAGGTGCCTCTGCTGATGAGGAGTGGAAAGGAACAAGGGTAAACGGACCTCCTCAGGGCCAGAAACAGTGCCAGCAGAGCCTCCGTCCCCCAGGCTGGGGGGGCTTCTGTCATGGTGCCATTTCAGAAGCCGATGGATCCTTGATGGTGCAGATACACTTTCTACTCGTATGCGTGGCTAGGCCAGAAGTAGCTTTCTACTAGAGACAGGTCCTCAGCTCTGAAGATCAGATCTTCTTTAGAAAGTTTGGCCTCCAGAACTGAAGCTGTGGCTATGGTATTCCTCCTTGCTGTCCATCTTGCTGCTGAAGTACCGTCTGTCTTCCGTCATCTGCTCTGGTGGAAGCTCCTGTGCCCCTAGTCTGAGGCTAACAGTAATTTATTAGGGCTTTGTGGCCCCTGGAACATATCCACGTGAGTGATGTGTTATTAACTGCAGGTAGCAAAGGCTTTTCGACTTGTGTGGCTGGGGTTTGAGAGGATTAGGCATAATTGTGTTGCTTGTGACATGTACAAAAAAGTTGATTTCGAAAGGTGGCACAGAAAAAAGGGGCCATGTTTATTTTAATGTGCTACCCAGGGTATGTTTTAATGCATGCGCCTGAGGGAGGTTTTGTTCGGTTGCTGCTACTTCTATTAGCCCTGAGCCAAGCAAGAAATAAAACTGAAGTGTATTTTTGTGGAGCATAGAATTTCAAACCAAGGACATGTGTGTGAGTTATCATGGGCTAACAAGCTCTTTCCTGTCTAGGGAAGAGCACTAAGTTGATTTGCAATACTTTTTATGTGTTTAGAATGTCTGCATAGATACAGTGCTCTGTCCCTACAACTAGACAGTTACAGGGTATCTGCAGAACCACAGTTACTAAGCCTTAAAATGGGATCAAGCTTACGGAGGCACGCTGGAGTCAGTGGTAATCACAAAGGTACCCTTGCACAAAAGATAAAGGATTCACCATTTCCTAGCTGTGATAGGGAGAAGAGTAAAGTATTTTATTGTGGGTGTTCTGAGGAGAGGTATCTACCCGACTTTCTGATTGTAGACTAAACTGAGAGCGTCGGCAGTTCGGAAGCTGTTCTTATCTGTAAAGTGGGCAAATTTGGTCCCGATGTAACAGAACATAAAAAGCACGGGGCTCAATAATGTTGTCACTAGAATCAATTTTCACATTAAGATTCACGGACCTGGATTTGGACCTCAGGTTCACCAGTGAGAAGCTGGAGTGCCTTAGTCTGTAATTCATTTGGTTCTCTCCAGGCATGCTTTGCTGTTACTGAGTCCTGACTCAGCCAAGGCAGCCCAGACTAAGTTGTTAATCTGTTTATTCATCTATGCACTCGTTCCTCTACTCACTCACTGACACAAATTTCCTATAAAGCCAAAAGCCATGCACGCACTTCAGAAAAACAACTTTCGACAGCCATGACAAATACACAGCCATATCCATTTCCAGTCCCCTGAGTTATCTGGAATCCTTTTTTATGTAGTTTTTTACAATATTTTTTCTTAAATCAATCTTCTTTTCACTTATTTATTGTTCATAGCATCAGTGAGTTCACTTCTTGGTTTTTACTTTCACTGTTGTCTTGGATATTTTAATACAGATCTGTGCTTGGTTTGTTCCCTTGCTGTAGATGTTTTAGTGCTCTTTTCACCGTGTGTTTTCCCATTTTATCATCTTTTTTATATTATTAAAGATATTAATATTATTAAATTATTAAAGAAATATTATTAAAGATATTATATACCTTTTCTTTACCCAAAGTCATGGTGCATCTGTTGACCTTCAGGGCATATTGCTGGGCCATCTGGTTTTCAAGGGAAGTGGGGGTCGGGAAGGAATGGGGAAGGATTTAAGGCAGAAGGAGATATTAGGTTACTTATTTATTATTTGATTAAGGTTTTGTTTTGTCAAAGGATAAGAATGATTGGTACTTTGTTGTCGTGTTTGGCTTTTTGCAGCCTCTGTTTCTTCTCATTGTTTGCTTTGTTTTGAAGTTGTGCTGGGCCCAGAGAGCTCTGTGTGTGGGTGTCTGGGCGTATCAGCAAAAACAAAACGGTGTGGCCCCAAACTGCTTTGAAGTGTTGACCAGCGCTGCTGTTGTAGCCATGGCTGTTAGCACCATGATTAAATTACATTGCTTAGAAGCTTGTTCCTAGACTGTGTTCATGTCTCAGCTGGAGAAAATGTTAGTTGCCAGTGAGGAATTAGCAGGTCAAGGTGCCAGCCTCATTTGAACCTAGAAAAATTAATATCTAGAACATGTTTGTGTTCTGGGAAAGCAGTTTTCCCTCAGTTTTCCAAAGAATAGCTTGATAGACTGTGCCTACATGCAGCTGCTCACTTTTGGTGATCCTTAGTAGCACGTGTACAGGAGATACCATTTCATTTCAGCTCTTGTCTCTCCAGATTAAAAGAATCTGACGTGGTTCTGAGGGCTGGCATCAGAAAAGGGGAAAAAATGTCTTAGTAGTCCTAGGTTTTCAAAATGGCCAACATGGTAGCTGTTCCATGGTTTTGATGTGTAATTTAGCGTTAGTCAAAACTTTAAATCATTCAGTTTGTTTTCCTCTTCTATCTAATGCCATTAAGAAACCATTAGTTGACAATAGATGGGATAATTTAATTTTTCTTTTGTTTTCTCAGTATATGTTTTATATCATGAAATACACTGTAACACATAAGAAAGTCTTATGTTTTCATTTGTTGGAAGCTCAGATAATGAAAGTCTCAAGAATGAGCTGAATATATGGCACACACTTTTAAAAATGGGAAGTAAGAGGTCTTTAAGTAAATTTACAGGATAAAGTACTTCATTTCAACTGAAAACAAGAAACAGCTTGATTGTAAACAGTTTAAACTCATGTTAGCAATAATCTTTTCTGAACTAAGAGAGTTAATTTAAAGTAAAGGAGAATTTCCGACATTGTGTCTTCACGTGTATCGGTTCTGAGTGATCTGTTTAAAACCCACAACAACCATCCTTGGCACGCAGAGGGGTTCATGGGATAATTCTGCTGAAAGTTTTGCTCCAAACCCTTCTCCTCCCTGTGTAATCTCCCATAACTGATACCCTGTAAAACAAAACCTAGAAAACTAAGTAACCTCCTAGGGATACTTCATGTCTATGGCATGTTGTCAGTTTGATGTGTCATTCCAGTCTTGCTCCTGGGCCCATTCTCCATTTTCTGTTAGATAAGCTGCAAATTTGAGAGTGAAGCAAAAGAGGGTTTAGAAGTGTTACTCTGATGTTTTCCTTGTAACCAAGTAAAGTCATTACTTCATTACCTAAATGAAGTTTTTGGACTGTCGCCCTTCTCACTTATTTTTGGTGGTGGGGAGAAGGGATTAACTAATCCTAATTTTGTTAGCAGTTGTGGAGCAGAAGACAAGCAAAAGATAGCAGACTATTGTCTTTGCCCTGGGATTTCCGATGTCTGTGATCAAAAGCCTCTCTCACAAAGCCGGGCATGGTTGAGCAAAAATTCTGCTGAGGAGTCATAGCTGCTTGAGTTTGAAAGCTTTCAAGACTATGTAGCTTTTCTTAGGAAAACATGTTGAAACATAAAACATCTGTCAGAAGAGTTCTTTGTTTGGAAAGCTTCTCGGAGCGTACCTTGGAATTTCCTTCCTTGGTGATCGTGGTTTTGTGTGGTAAACACGAGCTAACCAGCGGTCATGTCACCTGGGTTCAGCAGCTGGAGCGTGTGTGGAGGTGTTAAAGAGGCTGGGCTTCCTGAGTGTGCCGTAAAACATCGTCTCAGTGTATGCTGAGGTAATGGCAGGTTTTGCTTTTTTTTCCACAACATAGGTTAAAACAATAAGAACATGTACAAGCAAGGAAGCACGTTGTGTTCAGGGTAGCATGCAGTGAAAAAAAGTTTAACACTTAAAATTTCAATTTCAAGATTGAAATTCTGTAGATTAATTTGTTCATCTCCTTTTATTCCATGGATCAGGTCCTCACATTGTTTGTATGTGAATGCACTGAGCTCCTGTGTACAACTATTTTTTTTCACATAAAAATGCTTTTGGAATTTTAAATTAGATTCTTTTCTGGCTCAGATATCAGCTACATCATTTGCTAAATTCCACGAGTGGAGCCAAACCTTATCCTGGCTGCCTCTGTAATGTTAATGGAATTACAACAGGTGCGGTGGCAAAAGAATTTTGCAATGAAAATCTTGATTGCTTTGGTTAGCCATAACAGAGAAAGTCTGTTTGACTTTCAAGTGCAGAATGAACGTGCAGGGTGTGAATCTGGAATAACCCTGGTAAGCTAAACAGATGTAGTGACAAGTTCTCGGGTCCCTGAACAACAGCCATTCTTATCATTCCTTTTTTGAAGGTATATCTGAAGGAGTACAATGGCTTAAAATTCTGCTGAATTTCAGAAGTGAGTTGCTTTCTCAGTAGAATAGTACTTCTTGGTTTTCTTACCAAAGCAACATTTTTCATAGCAAAAGATCATCTTTTCTAAGGATCTAAAGAAGATCCTGAAGGACCTTAGTGAAGTAGATCGAGGAAACATTTAGGAAACAGTTTCCAAATGGAAGGGGCAGCATGAAAAGAAACATGAAAATTAGGGCTTGTAAATGTAGTAAGCGGGCAAGGACACTAATTGCAAATAAGATAAAGGGAGGAGGGCTATGAGGGGCCTTAAAAACTGCTTGAGTTTGAGGTGAGTGTGATTTGGTGCTAAGCTGGTTAGAAGTGCTATGGGCAAACTTTTTAACTAGTAAGTGTTGCATGCATGTATTATGTATATACATATATATAAATTATTTATATAACCCAGAGACAGAGATCTAGAAAAATATGTGGGCTAAAGATAATGTTATCAAGGGTAACAAGTCTGCACAACAAGTCAGATGACTGTGATGTTGACAGTCTTGACAAAAGTAGTAGTGCAGCAGGAAGAGCTGCAGAGCAAGGGGAGAAAGGGTACCGAGTGCTCAGAGTGATTCTGGAGTAGAAAGCCAAAAGTCCTGATTGCAGCAGAAAAGGGTGGAGATTCTGGTCTTAGATGGAGGGGAGGCAAATCTGGAGCGTGGAGTATCACTGCAGAAGTGATAATTAAAATCACTTCTGAATGAGAGTCCCTCATGAGCAGAGGAGAAAGGAGTCAAGGACAGAGTTCTGTGGAATCCCCAAATGAAATGTAAAATACAATTAACAGTGATAAGGAATGTTTAAAACGAAAACTCATTCCGTATTCCTTATAGTTTATTTGAGAAGAAATTAAAAAAATGAGCAGTTTCCTTTTCAATTGAAAATGTGTTTATATGCAACATTCATGTTTCAGCTGATGGTATTTATTTTCATTTTATTTTTTTTGGCAGTGAGATCAGATTTCAAAAGTAGGAAAAAAATGAAGAATATGCAAGAGTATTTCAGGAAACACTAGAAGCTGGGGGAAGAAAACCCATCTTCGGATACACATTTTACATCTGCAGTTTATGTTGATTGCAGAGGAAAAAAATGTTTTACCATTTATTGAGTTAAATAATACACTGAATTGAATTAAAACATTAAACAGGAAGGAACATTGAGGAAACCAATATGTTTACATGAGAAGTTCCATTAAATCCTGCAGACAATAACAGTGAGTAAAATAAACTGTATAACCTTGTATCCAGATGAATAAGAGGAACATAAAAGCAGATTCATTGTGATTTTCAGGTTGATGCTAGCCCCTTTTGGTTTTAAAAAAAGAACCGCAGATACGCACGTGCATTTACATACAGACATGAGAAGAAAAAGAAGAAGTCTATATTCCTGGTTTCTTGGCTGTATCCCTGTTACTTATTAGCATAGGGTCTCTTGGGTGGGATCGTCTCACCTAACTTCTCAGGTTCCAGAGACATCAAGTAAGAGAGGTGTCATCCTTCATCATTAGAAAAAAGTCGGTGCTCCCAGCACGGGGCCTCTCCTCCTGGGGCAGAGTCTGACCCGTGAGGTGTATCAGGCCCCAGACGCGCCAGATGCCTGACTCGGAGAGGAACCTTTCTGAGGCACAGATGTGCATGTCAAAAAGACATCAGTCCAGCTGTTGGCACCTGCTGCAGCCCACTGACCTGAGCCATGGCTCCACAGTGCTCCTTAAATACCTGGAGAGCTGAGCTTGTGCTTGGTTTAACTGTGTCTTTGATCAGCTGTGCCCCCTGGCCAAGGAGTTTGTTTGTCATCATTGGTATTTGGTGTTAAGATCTTTCTGAAACAAAAGTAACTTGTCAGAGGGTACTTGCTAAGACAAGAAATCTAATGTAAGTTTTGGGGCAGAGAAAACACTGAGGAGAGAACATGGGTTCACTGTCTAAGAGATCCTGCAGCAAACAGCGCTCGAAGGGTTTTGAGTGAGGTCAGAATATTCTTGGGAGGAGCTGAGTAGCTCTAGGCATGTTTATAACTAATTTTTGAAATACTACAAGTGTAGCTTGCATTATAAATAACCATATGTTCATTAAATAACTGAAGAAGGCAAATCTGGGAAAAGTTTGTCCAGACATTTATAACTTTTTTTGAAGAGCAGTCGATTTTTTCCATATGATTTCCAGGCTGAAAAACTATTTTCATCTCTTGAGACTGCTGATTGTTGTTGAAAGCTGTGCTAAGGGAAAAAGTGAAGTTATCATCCGACCTTAAATGCAAAACATGAGAACGTTTGGGATTCAAGCTGACGATGGGTTGGTTGTATAGCTTTTACTTTGCAGCAGAGATCTATAGCAAAGCTTCACTGAAAACCTAATTTAGTATTTTTTCCCCTCCTGCCACCCCCAAACTCCAAGGGGATGGTTGAATGCTTGAACAGAGGAAAGAGAGCTTGCACTCTGCCTGCCAAGCTGAAAATGAGTATATGCAATACATTGCAGAATACACAGTACATATTATGCAATTCATCCTCATCATAAGGAACATGCAGTTTCTCTATTTCAAATTTCGTACTCAACTATGATATAGCTGTATACCAAAAATGATGTTTTATATGAGGAGTATACAAGGAAATTTTTCTGTGAGGAATATTCAATGAAAGTGTATTCATTAAGAACAAGGGTAGTCTTAAACTGTTGTAAATGTCAAGTAGAATTTGACAGCTGGTAGGTTGGAGACGTAATTAAAAATATGTGTATCCATACATGTGCAGACTGCCTTTTAGCGTGCAAAACTGGCACACAGCAAAACAAGAAGGTGAGTGGCATATGGGGATTAAGGCAGCTGACTTCTGGTGGAACTGGAGACAAACAAATAGGGCTTTGAGAGAAAGACGGCGATAGTGGTCTGGTGCGGCGGTACTGGTGGCGTGTGTTTGACTCATTGCACAGCAATCTACACTAGTTAAAGGAAGGTGTCCCGTGCAGTCTGCTATCCCAGTCAGAGCCTCTGTAATATGGAAGAGAGAAAGGTGACAAAGGACAGGAGCTGGGAGCAGGGGCAAAGATGCCCCTGGAACAGACCAGTCCATGTGACTGGCCGTTTTGAAGGAAAGGAGCAATAACGTCTTTGCACACCGACCTACGTTGTTAGGAGTTGTGCTGGAGCGGGTTAATAGAGGTATCTGGAGGCGATCCAGTTTTAAGGAAGAATTAAAATTTCTGGCAAACATTTTCTTAAATTACTTTGCATTTAGGTATCTCCTAAATGAATTTATAGGAAATTAAGATTTAAAGATGGAATTCGTGTACTGGTTATATATTATTTCCATATGTAGTTATTTTTGGCTTCAGCTTAGGTTACAAATACAATGGCACTTAGCTGTGACCCTACAGAAGGAGAGATTCATTTGGTAATATAAAATGTTTTGAGAAATGAGCTTTTCATTTATTTGTGCATCTTTGTCTTTAGTCTCTTGCATGGGTTTCTCTGGATGTTTACGTTACAGTTGTATTTAACCAGCTCCATTTTTTCAGACATGCTTGCTGAGTCAACGTTCTGTGAGTCAGCAATATTGCCTGACGCCATGCATCCACTCCAGCCGGTTGCATGAAGAGATTCTGCTGAATCCCAAGTCAATACGTATTTCTTAGAAAGCATTTGAATTCTTACTAGAAATGAAACAGATTTTCTTTACATACGGAATGCAAAATCATGAGACATCATTTAGTCCTGAATTTATTATTTTGATTGATCTAATGAAAATTGTATGCAGACAGTACTTGCTGCTAGATGTTTAGAGAAAGCGATCTGCTCAGCTGTGAGAAGACTCTGACTACACCTTTCCAAGGCAGTAAACTCACAGCTGGTAACTGTAGCCTTTCCAGCAGGTGCAGGGCTTTTCTTCATTTCTGCTTATCAATTTAGTGAATGGCTTTAAGATGTGAAACTGCTTGTCAGATTGCTAGGCAGGAAAGCCCCTCCTTTCTCCCAGTTAGAAAGTTACTTAGAAAACCAAGAAAGAGGGGCTGAGATGTGTTGGTTTTTAAACCTTGGAGGACATGGGGACCAGAAATACCCAGTTCATTTCACTAGTTAGAGGTAATTTCTCTTGTATGTGTTGAATTGGTTCAAAATGCAGAACTGTTTTGTTAATTGTTATGCATGCTTAACAGAAACTTTTAACTGGTAAAACATTGCTTCTACATTGCTTCTTTGTTATGTTAAAAAAATATATTTTTTTTTCTTTTTTTTTAATTGCCTTGCCGTTTAATTTCTGTTTTGAAAAATGACCTGGTGTATAAGAAATGGTCATCGATTAGAGTAAAACAGTGCGCAAAAATAGCAAATGCGGGGGTTAGCACGCATGCTTTGGCACAGCTTCATGGTTGTAGTGTCAAGTTGGTGAAAAGATTGTATTTCATTATTCGTAAATCAATGTGTACTGAAAAATTCTGAAAAAAAACTCCTACCCTAAGATATCAGTGTTTTAGATGGCGTACAACATCAGAATCTCTTTGACTAAGAGCCGCGAAATGCATGTGGTGTAGATAGGGTGAAGTGAAGCAGGAGAGCTGTGGGAGGGGGAGATGGCAATGGCAGCGCACCATTTGCACCCCTACAGAAGAAGGTTGGGCTGGGCTTGTGGCTACAGGGCAAGGCCCAGGGGTAAGGCCATGGCAACTGAGGCCACGGCAGCCTTGTCCTCCCCACTTCCTTTCACACGTGGAGGTGCAGCGTGCCTCGTGCTGGCACAGCAGCACGGCTTCTGCTGAGGAGCCAGGAGTTGGCCAGCTGGAGTTGAGAGGGGCTGAAGGAACTAGAGAAGCACAGGTTTGTTTGAAGTCGTTTCGCTGTTTTTCTGTGATCTGTGAGCATGAACGTAGGCTATGTGCTGTTTGACATGTGTTGTCTGGATTCCTTTGAGGGAGGTGCTGACTCAAGTATACTTCACAGAGCTTGAAGTAAATCTTGTTGAGACAAAAAAAAAAAAAAAAAAAAAGAAAAAAAGAAATCTGTTACAGATTAGATACCGGACATACATGTTCTGTTCCCATTACCAGTAGGACTGGGAAGAAAACAGCATTCTCTTCCAAAACTGAATTTCAGCTAAATGCTTCAGAAAGTACAATATCAAGTCATCAATTGTCAACAAATATCAAGTCAACAATGCTGTTTTCCATTTGAAATCATCTTCTTCGTTACTCAAAGTTGTTAATTCTACACTTTACATGGGTTAAAGTTGAATTGCTGTGTTTTATAAATACCGTATCTTCAAATATGCAATATAAGAGGCTGCCCAGATCAGAAGAGTGTAAAGAGTGCACAGTCTTCACCTCCATGTTGATGGCTTGCTGGTGTCATTATCGCTGTTAATTTATTTATTTAGTCATCTGAAATCGCTGCCGTTTGACATGCAAGTTCATTTCTTGGCCTGGTTTTAAGAGCTAAATTCAGCACAGGAGAATTTCATCAGAAAGGAGGAGATGCTGAAGAGGCTTGGCAACTAAATCTCCTTTCCTCATTGTAGATTTGGGCATCAGCATGGTGGCAGGGCAGCATGGGGAAAATTTATATGCTTCTTACACAGAATCTTACATATGTTCGGAGTTTCAGCCTAGGACTGCTTTGAATAAAACCCTGTTGATTAACTGCAGGATAAGAAGAAAACAGAATAAACCTGTTAGAGATTCTTGAAAATTTTCTTAAAATTCTTGGAAACGTAAGCCTTCCTAAATATTTTGCATTGAGCAGAGTTCAGATATTTAATAAATGCAGTCTCTTGTTTGTTTTTCCCTATTGCAATCACATGGTGTAAGATTCAGAAATGGTTTAATGCAGTCAGATTTTCCCTGTAAACTGAATAGTTTAAGTATTTTTCCACTGAGAGTTTCCTTTGATTCCAGAAACCTGTGAAGACAGGGAATTTAGAAAGAACGGAATGAGAAGTGACTTGGTTGCCATTGTAATGTCCAAATCTCTGAGGTTAATTTGAATTCCACTATGCATCATTGTGTTTGTTGTGTGTTCGTGAGTGTGTGTGCACATTTGGTAGAACATGTAAATTACAGCAATAAAATTAGACTTCTGCCCTAAAGAGTCTTTTTTTCTTACCTTATTCATTCTGCTATGTGCAGTAGTTGCCGAAGCCTAATTCCCTTTTATGTGCTATTGATTAACAGCCATGCCAAGTCTAGGACTGGCAGAGGGACTGAAGGGTGTTTAATTATTCAACTAGAATAAACCAGAAGGCAGTGCAGCAGCAGTACCTGTAGCATAAGACATTGGGACTTCATCTCCAAAATATAAGAATTGTTCAATAATAATTCAGTAATTCTATCCCCCTTGTTTGAAGGAAAGTCATAAAATTCTGAAGACTAAATGTCTGGAGAATGTAAACAAGCGATGGGCTTGTCGTCAAGATCTCCTTGTGCTTTGTGTATGTTTTTAGGACTAATGCCAAGCAATTACAATCGCAGACAAGAACAACTAGTTACCAGAGATACAATATCCCTAAAGTGAGATTTTAAAAAAGGGCGGAGTTGTATAATAACATTTCTGTGGTTAATTTCCAGATAGGTGTATCATTTCTACAGGTTGTGTTTTGCAAGTTTGTGAAAATGTGACTCTTGTTGAATAGATGATTGTAAAAATCTCCAGTTCTCTTGCATGTTTTTAATGTGCAAATTAATTGTACAAGTATTCTCATGTTTGTATGGTTTTGAATTTAGGCTGTATTGCAGGTTCAAAAGAAGGAATTGAGTGCTAGAATATTTTTAAAACTTTGAACATGACACTCAAAAATGGAGAACAGGGTTGTACTCAACAAACACTGTTAAGATGGTTAAAACCAGAGTCAGGTGTTTTGTCTCATAAGATTACAATGTTACCTGCTACAAATCTGCAGAAGGAATTCTTTCTATGGTTGTAAATTGCAAATAGCCTGCATTAATGTTCCACTAAAATGTATCCTGGTGTGTGTTGGTGCTGGAACCATCAGGGGTCCCAGAGATGTAGGCTGCTGGGGGCTGGAAGGGCACCACTGTGTCCCTGCTTTGTTCAAACATTTTTCATTAGAGATCTACTTTGGCCATCGTTAAAGAAGATGCAGGCTAAGGTGGATGTTTGACTTGGTGTAGTGACTCTGGATTTTATGGTCCTCTAGTTTTAAGTCTGAATTTAGAAAAATGAAATCAGGAATACTATGTGGACCTGTGCTGTGTGGATAGTGTCTGCATAAAAGGCTTAAAATGCTTGAAAAGATAAACTTATGTAAATTGGGACCCAAATACATTTATTCTAATGTGAGACTAAGTTGCATTTTATCTGGACTGAACTGTAAGAAACATTTTTATAGAACATGATTTCTTAGATCAGAAAATAACAATTTTGGTTTTTGGTAGTTTTTGGTTTTCTTGGTGGTATGTTTTAGTTCAGCATTAGGAGCAGTGGCAGCCCCGTAGCAGAGCTGTGTGTTTCTGTCCTTAGCATCCAAGTGCTCAGATGTGACACCATTTACTTACTTATGGGAACAGAAAACTCCAGTCTGGTGATGTTTAAAGGGCTTTGGTTTAATTTATGCATGTCCATATTCTGTCTTCAGCTATGGATGTGTATTTTTTTTCTTTTCTTGTTTGAAGGGTGTTGGGTAGGAAAGACAGGAGAAGAAAATCCAGAAGCTAGTTCTCCATTTTGAAATTAGTATTTTTATGTTGGGTTTTGAAACACCCCAAAACAGGCAACACTTCCTGGTTTATGCTGCCTGTATAGTATCTGTATTATGCTAATGTGCGTATGTTTGGGGAAGTGGGGAAAAAACCTCCAGGAAAAGAAATAGGGTTTCCTGTTTAAAAACTTGTAAAAGGTTGCATTACCTGTTGAAGTAAAACTAGACCATGGCAGTTTCTGTTCTTCAGACCAGTCTCCCTCCTGCAGTGGTATGTGGTGCAGCCTTCCCACATAACCATTACCTCATACAAGGCCGGAACAGATTTGAGTCAGGCCTTCTTATGCATCAAGGCTCATCCGAGCAGGGTAAGGAGGACAGAATGAACAGGCGCTGTTCTCTGCTGTAAAACAGTTCATTGCCTTGGCTTTCCACCTCAGAGAAGATCTTCACGTCTTTGATTCTTGGTCATGTTCATTTTTCTGTAGAGTCTTTAGAAGCCTGGATGGAAGGCAGCTCTCAGCACACAAGTTTAACAACTTGTTAAACAAGTTGTAACCTTCCACTGGGTGTTTTGTGCTACCAGTGAGGACTAGTGTCCGTTTCCTGGTAAATGTAACACAGCAAGTCTTACACATGGCTGCTTTTGTCATCTTGTCAATATGATCTCCTGCATCATAGATCTAGGCCTGCTGCACACATGTGAAGGGACATGCCGTGCTCACGGCCACGGAGCTGCGTGGGGTGGCTCCCACAGGCCCAGTTTGTGGGAAAAATCAAATGTTGGGGTGCTGAGTGCAAATGAAAGCCAGCTCGCCATGCTGCTTGTTTGAGAGGTGAACTTTGCTGTGACTAGAGAATAGGTCATGAACATAACTGATGGCCTTGTTTTGCTCCTTAAAGCTGAAGCGATGAAGTGAATGTAACGTGCTGATAGCACAGCTCCATCTTTGTGCATTGTCTCTTCAGAAGGAAATGAGCGAGTGCTGTTAGAAAAAGCAAATTATTTTAAATTATTTTAAATTAATCACAGTTCCAGAGTGACTGGTATCTGGCCAGTCCCTTCATACTTACACATATGCGAGCACGTTTATAAACTGATCCTGGACCTCCTTTGGGGTAGTTGTGTTATTTCATGAGCAATCCCTGGTCATGGAACAATGCATATAGAAGCTGCATTTTTAATTTGTATTGTGTAGCATTTTCAGAGTACTTGTTAAAAGAATTTTCTCAACAATATCATTTATTTGGTAATGTTCACTAAATGCACAGAAAGTATTTTTCCTATGTATAAATTCCATATCCTAATAGACATCAGTCTCCCAGGCTGTGCATTTCAGTTTGATTATTCTTGCGTTTATTGAATGGCTGAAGTTGCTCAGCCTTTGGCCTTGAGCCGTTGTAGCGTGCCTCAGGTGGTCAGCAAATTGCCTGCAAACACGCTGCTTGTCATGTCTTACTGCTTAATTTATTATCTGAAATAAGTTTAGTCTCCATAATAGGTAGGCACATCACGAAGCAAAAAAGCTTTAGACAGGGACAAAATATTAGCCTTGTAAAACCCTTCCCAAAATTGAGTCACTTGTCTTTCACAGAAAGTAATAACTAGTAAAATTAATGGCATACATCTGCGTTAAAGAGCTGTGCGGAATGCTAGTGTTTCGCAGCAGACTGCTAATGAAGTGCCTTTTTACGAGCCCCATGATGGGGGTACGTTACCATCCAATGGATATAGTTGTTCCCTCTTTTCCTTGGAAGGAAGAGCTAAAGTGCCTTGGAGAGATGTCTGCACCCAAAAAATCACCAATGAGTTAGAACACATTGATCCTCTTCAATGCTAATGGCAGCCTAGAGGGCATTTTTGGAGTCTTAGAGTCAATACAATGTGATTCATATGATGGCTTATTTTTAACGTGGTATTTCTCAATAGTCACGCTAGTGCCTCTTTTGGAATCAAGGTGTTTTCTCCATCTGAAAACACCCTTCAGTTACATAATCTGGAATAACTCAGCAGCTCAAGAAAAAATAAAGGAGAAACAACGTGGACATTTAACTTCTGTGAAATAAACTTTGTTCTTCCAGAGTATACATTGCAGTGCACACAACAAAGAAATCACTCAGGTATCAACCTTGGTTTATGTTGCAATTGTATTACCTAATGATAGATACCTTTACGCATTGCTCTTACTTACTTATTTATTTATTTAAATTGTATTACTGCATTACAGTATATCTCACTATTCTTTGATATGTGACTAGGTTTTAGAGTAGGCATCATTTCTGATGGCACAAAATTATTGGTTGGCTCTTTAATGAGATTGTATACTAGTATGTCTTGCTACATTCAGTAAAACTGAAACGTATTTGTTAGTCTTTATCTCTGGTTATAGCTATGGATGACAGATTCAAACCAAGTGTTCTAGTAAGATTGATTTCCTTATCATAGAATCACAGCGTGGCTTGGGTTGGAAGGATCCTTAAAGCCCATCTGGTTCCATCCCCTGCTGTGGGCTGGTTGCCACCCACTGGATCAGGCTGCCCAGGGCCCATCCAGCCTGGCCTTGAGCACCCCCAGGGATGGGGCACCCACAGCTTCTCTGGGCAGCCTGTGCCAGGGCCTCACCACCCTCTGAGTAAAGAATTTCCCCCTAACATCTAACTCCTCCCCTCTTTTAATTAAAAACTGGTCCCTGTGTCCTATCTCTACATGCCCTTGTGAAAAGTCTCATATATTGTATTTCTTGATACTTTACACCCGAAATGGAAGTTTAGTGCTTAGTACCTTTGGTTCCCAAGCCTGGACTATGAGAACATGCAGTCTGAATAGATAATACAGTATGAAGATCATTGTAACCTAGTAGGCAATCGTTAAATTTAGTGAGGGACTGGAATGCGTGAACTCAGCATACTTTTTGGTAGTCCTCATTTCATAGCATCAAATCATATATTAGTTTGTCTCTTGTAAAGTGTGAATTAGTAGGGCCTCAGCCCAAATGAGTGTGTGGCATGATTTCCAACTTTAAAATGCAGCAGATATAATGCGCTACTTCATTTCTTCCAGTTGCAGTGGTTTTTCGCAAGTCATCCTAGCTGTCTCTTGCATAAACAGTGTGTTCACATTAGCCTGAGAATAACAGAAAAGAATTGGTCTCTTGTAGTCCTTCTTGATTAAGGTTCGCAGGTGTTTTAAGGAGATCTATTTATGCTTGTGTTAAGTAACCTTCATAGGTAGCATTCTCCATACTGTGGCCATTAGCAACCACAGATGAATTTCATCATACCACTCAAAAATACAGAAAGCTGTACAGAATATTTTTTAAGCTCTAAGAGGAGGCTCTAAAACAAAATTGGTTAATCACTGTGTTATAACAACATAGCACCTCAAATTCGGCTTTTACTTCAATGAGCACTGTAAGGTAGTGGTTTATCATCAGTACTGGAAGGCAGTAGTCTCCTCAGATCAGCTCTGGCTCAGTAACAGGTTTTGCTGTAATCATTTTAGAATCATGTAGGATTTCCCCTATAGTCATCTTGTGCTAAATGTGGTGCACATGCCTGCATGTATGTGCTTAGCACATGAAGCCCTAATCAGAATTTGAAGGAGTTTTTGTTCATTTGATCACCTAACGTCAAGAAAATTAAACCTGCTTTAGCAATCTAGTGAGAAAAAATACCGTAGAGACATTTCTCCAGACCTTCTCACAGTTTTCTTTGTATGTAAGGTTGAAAGTGCCGTTCCCACAGTTTCAGATGAAAATGTTGGGTGGAGTTTTAGTGTGTTACAGTACCAAGAACCATGGTATGTGCCTCCTTAAATCATGGTGGTGGAGCCAGTGGGCCCACAAACTTATGTATGGTTTTGCAGCTTCTGACGTGCAAGTTACTCCATCAGTGAAGTAAACTCTGAGCCATCTGGAAAAGTGGTAACTTATTCATTTTTTCCATGTTTTCTTTCTCTTTTTTTTTTTTTTTTTTTTTTTTTTTTTTTTTTTGGTCACTATTTCTCTGTGGAAAAAAATATGATGTAGGGAAAATGGCAGCAGAGCAATTGGCAAAGTTATGTAAAGTTGCGTAGAGGCAGCAGCGTGCACGAGCAGCATACTTGTACTGCAGTAAGAGAAAATATTGCCTATGAGCATAATATTTATGGCTGAAAATAGGTTAACATAGTATGTGACTATAAATGTACTCACAGAAGTAGTGGATAAATGTAAAAGAAATGCTGTGGTGTCTTAGTTACAATCAGATTCTGCAGAGTGTGGTGAGGTAGAGTTGTGACGGCTGCAAGATTTGTTCGATTTGCTGTTCAGCTCTCATGCACTGAATTTGGTAAACCGAAGGAAAAATATGAGTTCTATAGAATAATCCAGCTTTTCATTTTATTTTGCTGCCTTGTCTAGGGAGATGAATCTGGTAATTCCTTAAACGGGAAATTTGCCAGCTGAGAGAAACCTAGAGGGCAACAAATGGGCAGTGATGACAGAATGTCTTGAATGCTGGGAATGTTGTTTTGATTCCAGCCTGTTTAAAAATATATTTGTCTAGTGGAAGGTAATGCGAGACAGACAGATAACACAGGAGATTTCCTAGGCAGTACACACACACACATAGACACACACTTTGTATTTCTTTTTTTCTGTAGGCTTCACCAAGAAAAAAATAAATTGCAAAATCTTTCACTGAAAAAAAAAAAAAA